>JBBPBX010066162.1:0-19745 GCA_038048925.1 Garcialebias charrua | reverse complement strand
GTTGTTGCAGCCCTAGCCCTGACGTGCTGGCTCCTATGGTGGACCTAACAGTTGAATTCGACACCCGTGGCATGATGAACGAGGACGAGATCTCGATTTCAACCTCGGGCAAATTTTCAACGGAAGAGGCGGACGTGGAACTGGAGGATCAGGGTGAAGATCTCTCCCAGACCCCGGTACCTGTGCTCCCAGAATCTGACTTTTCCATCCCTGCTCTGTTCGATTTGTGCCACAGAGCAACGGACGCCCTGAACATCCCATGGCCGGAACCTCCGCCTCGCCAACAGGTCACGAGGCTGGCAGGAAGCTATTTTTACTCGAAGCAGCAGGCCGCCACGAGGCAAAAGATGCCCATGTTCCCGGACTTCCTCACAGAACTAACTTGCACCTGGACTCAACCAAGAGCCCCCATGCTCCTTCCCCTCTCACAGTTCCTCGACGTAGATGGGATGGATGAAGTGGGAATAGCTAACGTGCCTCAGATTGAGGACACACTAGCGTCTCACCTGGCTCCTAAATCATCAGGAACAAAACCAACTCTTCCCAGCAAGGCTTGTCGAGCCTCAGCGTCTCTTCTCGAGAAATGCTACAGGGCTCAGGGACTTGTGGGGCGCACCATGAACGCGTCCGTGTTAATGCAGGCTTAAGGCTGAAATATACCTGAGCGTACTCTGTATACGCCTCTGTACGACGTACGTACGCTGAGGCAAAAGCGTAGCCCCGCGCAGCCCCTCAGGGCACGACCGCGCACGCTTGCGCGGTGGCTGACCATAAACTTCCCCGGCGCCGGATTGTTTTGTATGTTACACAAATAAATTGAATTCCTCTTCTTTATCGCTGATCGGGCCTTTTCTTTTGGTTTTTTTTTGGCCTAAAGTCAAGTAATCGCTTCTTCCTCCGTTCACTCATGACTGAAATGAATGAATTCAGGTCCTACCTGGGTGCGCGAGGCTTTATATTCCCTGGTGGGCTGCAGGAAAAGCGCTCCCTGTTATTATTTTTATTTCTGAGAGAACTTTTTATAACATATAAAGTAGAAACACCGCAGCAGAACACCGCAGAAGAACACCGCAACCGGCTGCTCATAGAGTGAGCTGACGAGCTGTCAATCATTTCAGTAGGCGTGTCAGCAAGTGACCAATCAGCGACCTCAGTTTGTCCCCCTCTGCTCGCAGTTGCTCGGGGCTGCTCACATGACAACCAGGATTTGGAGCGAAACAACAAGGATTTGGAGCGAAAACGCGAGCATTTGAAAAGCGTAGCTTTTGAAGCTATATCATCGAAACGCATGCGCACAAAATGCGCACGTAGAGTGGCGTAGTAGAGGACGCTCAGGTATATTTCAGCCTTTACCTAGCGGAAAAGGTGCAACAGCTTCAAACAACAACGGACAAGCAGGCGGCTGCCGAATTGCTGGATGAAGCCCGCAGGGCAACAGACTTTGTGCTCCGTATGATGGGGACAGCTGCTGTTGCGCAGGGCAGGGGAATGGCGAAGGTGGTCATCACGATCCGCCACCTCTGGATGACTCTGACGGATCTCCAGGGACAAAAGGTGCTTTTTCTTCACCACTCGATAGAGCCAGAGGGATTGTTTGGTAAAGCTTTGGAGCGAATTCAGACCAAACTGGACCAAAGACGTAGACAGGCGGAAGTTCTCCGGGTGGGCATTCCCCGGAGAAACTTCGCACCTCCAAGGGAGTCTGCTGGTAGCAGATCTGCGCAGTCTCGGCACCACTCGGCAACGCGTGCCCCACCGCTGAAGCGGCCAGCATACGAGGAGGAGCCCAGGCAAAGACCTCCGCAGGGCCCACCTTGTACCGAGCACGCATGGAGCAAAAACAGGTTTGTCTCCCGCCAGGCGACTAAACATAGGGACTCCTCAGTGAATCGTGACAACAGACAAAAACGTGCCTGATGAACCAGGTCCACGTTTCCACGTTACACTGTCACCCGCCCACGTGGTAACGGGATTGATCCCTTCATGTCCAGACTTTGCTTGTAACACAGTACAAACAGCTGGTTTATTTACAGCGTGTACAAATCATGGTTTCTCTGTTGTGAGTGACATAAAATCATGTACGTCATTGCACATAAGCACGAATAAAGTTCATGAAACAGCTCCTCTCTGTTTTATTGACTCTCAAAAGACAAAACAACAACAACACACAATCTTCAGCAAAACAGGTCCCTCTGACCTGCGTGCCGTCATAAAGGGAGAAGGCATTTTTTTCCCTCTCCCTCACGGCCCACGGGGTATTAGCATAATCAATAAACCCCAGCAGAGTGCCTCTGATACATCTGCTATGAGCAGACACAGAGGCGTCTGCGAACCCCCCCCCCCACGCCTCTCAGGGAGACAGGTGGGGAGGGTCATGTGTTCAAGCCCTCGTTTCGTTGTGAACGATGGGCCAGCCAATACACTAACCAGACAAACACGTGACATGTCCGCACCTCAGGGAGGCAAGCTGACAGAGTCTCAACGGGGGGGCTACATCAGACGCCCTCAGGCAGCCACATACTTCACACCTCCACAACAGTGACTGTGTTCAGCCTGCTGTAGATGAAAACAAGTCAGAGCCGAATCAGATCTCTCTTCCTGTTTTTCGAGGGGAACTGAGCTCTTTATCACCAAATAATCTGAAGTCTGCCAAACCAAAAGGAACACCCCCACGCTCTCACGGTGCAGCCGCTCCTTTGTTATTAACGAGGGACACGCATTGCCCAAGCAGTACTCAGACAGCACGTCACCTCCCGTTCTGCACTGATCTAAATCTGCTTTCAAAGATAACTCTCTCCCAAAGGGTGAAACACAGACCTCGGTAGGGGTGGGCGATATGCCTCAAAAATTATATTGGGATATTTCAGAGTATTATCACAATAACGATAAATTTCGTGATATAACCCCCCAAAAAAAATCAAATGTATTTATTTGACAAAATTAACTTAACATGTTGCTTTGCAGTATTATATAAAATTTTAAAAAACAACAAGGGGTAATTTTACTGAAATTACTTTATTTAGTAAAGTATTTAGTCTCCAAGTAAAACTACACCTGCACTTTAGTTTTTGTGGTGGTTTTTTTAATCTATATTTTGTGCAGACTTTTTCAATCTAAATAACAGATCATTTTTAAAGTATATATTTTTTTCAGAGATTACCTGGCTAACATCAGTCTGTCAGGAGATGTGGCAGAGTGAAGAAATATGTTTATAAAAAATGTTACATACAGCTCCTTTAAATGAGCTGTAACTTCTACAAGTTGATCAGCTCACCCGGCTGAAACTTGTTCATGTTTCAGCTTCATCTGTTCATTTGGCGTCGTTCCTCTGATTCATTTTTTTAACTGATCTGTGTCTGATGTGGACAGACTGTGGAGCCACGCGTGTTTGTGACACAGTTTACAGCGGGGACACGCAGCGAGACATGCAGCACCGAGCTACGCGGAGCAGGGCGGGGGAGGAGGGGAGGAGGGGACAGCTGTCTGTGCCTTCAGAGCAGGGGGAGAGAAGTTGAGACGCGCGCGCGTTGTTTTTAACATTTTAGCAGTAACTAATTAGCGTTTTACACCAGTAGACTGGTGGAGGGGAGGTGCGCAGTTGTTTAAAGTGCTCGGGTGTTAAGGGGCGGGCGCCCTGACGTATTACGTCATGAAATTAGCATATCATGGTATAAGTTTTTTGCCCGGGCAAGCTTTTTATACCGGTATTACCGGTAACGATATGATATGGCCCAGCCCTAGAACTCGGTCAGTTTATCTGGTACCAATGCTCCATTAAAGCCAAGGACCAGTAGACTAGACCATCCCAGAAAACGGATTGGAGTTAGAAGGTCTGCTCGTTTACATAACTCGCAGCCTCACAGCAGGACTCCAAACTTGGAGGAGGAAAATAGACTTTTGCTCCAAACCTGTCTAATAAAGATGACAGGTTACATCGGCCCTCAATTAACCCTGAGCAAGGTAACTGGGGAGCACATCAGCAAGGAGGCCTCCTTCCCAATCTGGTTGACCCCCAGGGGTTAACAGCCTCTGTGTCACCAGAAGGGCCAGTACAACCACTTAGGCCAGGAACTGCCAAAAGTCTCAGCTTGTTGGCTGAAAAGAACAGGTTGATGGCGTCAGGCTTGCCAGAAAATGTGGTATTGACCATACAAAATGCCCGTGCTGGATCAACACAATCTTTATATAAACAAAAGTGGCGTATATTTGAAGCCTGGTGCTCAGAAAGAAATTTTATTTCTTATGCATGCGACTTGGCTCAGCTCCTGAATTTCCTTCAGGATTTACTGGAAAAATGTCGTTCTTATTCAACGATTAAAATAAATAAATAAAAATAAATGTCACATTTCTGTCATCTGTGTATGTTTCCCATACAAGACGAAATTCGTCTCTGCATTTAACCCAACCACCACCAGGTGATGCAGTGAGCAGCCATAGAAAGCACCCGGGGAGCTGGGGAATTAGGTGTGCACTCATAGACACCCCAAGGTGTGTAGTGGCCAGGGCCGGGGTTTGAACCTGTGTACTTCGGGTCCTAAGTCAGCAGCCCTGCCTCTACACCATCTTGGCCCCTATTAAAGTTTTCCTATCAGCGATTTCAGCCTGTCACGAAGGTTGGGGACACAGGACGCCTGGAGCACATCCAATCATAATAAGATTTATGAAGGGTGTCCTTCGGACTAAACCACCCAGCAGGACCCTGACCCCTGGTTGGGATCTTGGCCTGGTCCTGGGGGCCCTCTGCGACCCTCCATTCGAGCCACTGAGCGAGGTTAAGATAGATTTACTATCTTATAAAACTGCTCTACTCCTGGCACTTTGCTCGGCAAAACGGTGGGTGACCTCCATGCATTATCTGTACACCCAATGTGTACCAGATTCGTCCCTGATGGGTCAAAGGTCACACAAAGGCCTAATCCCGCATACACTCCCAAGGTCTTGACTATGAACCATAGGAGTCTAGACTTTGATCTCTCCCCTTTTCCACTTGCTCCTGCCTCACTCAGGAACAGGAAAGGCTACAGGCTCTCTGCCCAGTGAGGGCTTTACGCACCTACATGCAGAGAACAGCCGAATGGAGGAAAACAAACCAACTGTTCGTCTGCTTTGCAGCACCTGCTACCGGGAGAGCCCTATCAAAACAACGCCTCTCACATTGGGTGACTGAGGCCATTAAAAGGGCCTACAGTAGCAAAGGTCAACAGGTGCCCTCTGGAGTGCATGCTCACTCCACTAGAGGCTTGGCTACTTCCTGGTCATTATTCAGGGGTGTACCAGTCGCAGACATCTGTGCTACTGCGAATTGAAGCTCATTAAATACTTTTGCAAAGCATTACAGTTTGGATGTTACTGCGGGTGACGTCACTCAGGCTGTCCTTTCTAACACACAATAGAAAGCAGCCTTGGGATGCCTGCTGGTCAAGGGCAGACGTTCACTCTAGCATGCATTTCACTGAGCATTTCAAGGGCGTGAATGGATTACGTTCCCATAGCAAGTATGTTGCACTGAGAGACCAGACTGAAAGGGAACTGAAAGTTATGCACCATAACTCATGTTCCCTGAAGGAAGGGAACGAGGTGCAACATAGCTGGCCCTTTTCAATGCTGAAAGCTCGGTGAAGTGCAACTTTGGAGAAAGATGGAGGGGCGCAAGCCGCTTAAGTACCCAGAGGGCGGGGCCTCTGGCGCGGCGATGACGCCCCTAGCCGTAAAGGCGTGAGTATATTCCTTCAGGTAATCGCGCGGGGGCGCAATTCCCATAGCAAGTATGTTGCACCTCGTTCCCTTCCTTCAGGGAACATGAGTTATGGTGCATAACTTTCAGTTTTGTTTGGTCTGTCTTTTACCTAATTGTTTAATACATTTCATGATCATAAATGTAATAAACTTTTGCTTTCGGTCTCTGTAAATTTTTAAATATGGCTTTGGAAAATTTAGAGAAACACAATTTCTGTTTGTATGAATGGACATTTTGGTCAAAAAAAAGGAAAGAAACTACAGTACATTATTTAAGTATCTATTGAGCTGAACTTTCTTGTCTTGAACCACTTTGGCTGTGGCTGCCTGCCTGGGAGGAGTCGACGAGGGACAGGACGGCCTCCAGAAACCATCTTGGCTCCAGCAAACTGGTTGGTCCACTTAAGTTGTTTACTTGGTGGGGTAACATCAGTGTGCTGGAACTACTCTGACTGATGAAGCCCTCTGGAGTGAGGGTGAAACGTTTCTACTAAAAAGAAACTGTCCAGATGACCTGATTGAGAATTATCAGATTTGATACCTGGACTATTGAGCATGAACTTTCTTATCTATTAAACCATTCCATCCATCCATCCATTTTCGTCCGCTTATCCGGGGTCGGGGTCGTATTAAACCATTCCATCAAAAATAAAGACCTTATTAGGAGTACAGTATACAATAAAATTTGTTATTATATTTTAAAATATGCTTTTTGGATGTCAAATGAGTTTTGATAACAGGACTGAAAAAATGCAACCATCTTCGACTTTAAAGCTTAATAAAAAATTTAAATAAAATCACCTAAGATGGAATGGCCATTTTGAATAGTTACATATGTATATTACTATATCCAGTTTAAAAAAACATGTAAAAAATATATTTAACTTTGGAGACTTACTACAGTACAAGTAAAAGGCACCCATTCAGTGGAATGACCCCTATGCTAAACATGTTTGCTAGCAGAAAACTATAACTACAGTACCCTGATGCATGCTCACTTATCCAGGTAGAAAAATCTAAACGAGCTAAGTCTGGTCGTACTGATCCATCGTTAGGCTGATGGTCCTCCTTGATCATGTGAGCAGCTGGTTTCAGCTGTCATCAGCAAACTGGTTGATCCACTGTGAGAGGGTACTATTTATAAGACTGAGCTGAATACAGCAACTCAGACTGAGGAAGTCTTTCGGACGAAAGACGAAACATTTCTACATTTTTTTTGCTTTGTTTTGTTTTTTGAATGTCCAGAGGACCAGACTTAGTTCTTTTAGAACTACAGTACACTGTGTGACGCTTAGGAGAAATAACAACACCAATAAAATACAAACCTTAATATATCTGTAGTTGATGGTTTGGGATGAAATCAGGTCTGTATAATAGGTTTATGTTGCTCGAGTTTCTTCTACAGGTACTCAAGTTTCTGTTGACAGTCACAGCAGGCAACCACTCTGCAAGTTCAGTTAGCTTGAGTGCTAACTGAAAATGCTACCTAAAACACACAAGTTATATTTATATTTTTTAATGTTATATAAGTTATAGGGCATTAGAGTTGTGCTAAAAAAACATTCACTGTAATGTATTTTCATTACATTTGTTAGAAAGAGGATGCAGGTAGTCTCCACTCGAACGTGTTTTATTTAATAAACTGCGTTGTTTCCCCGCTCGTACAGTGGTACCCAGAATGCTTTGCGCAGACAGAATGCTTTGGGCACACACACCCTTAAAGTGACAGTACGTCAGTGGTGGGGAAATTACTCAAACACTGTACAGTACTGTACTGTACTTACGGTAAGTAAAAGTACAAATAAACAGACAAAAATGTACTCTAGTAAAAGTAGAAGTACCATATTAATGTTTTTACTTAATTAAATAAGTACTTGCTTTTAAAAATACTTAAAGTATTAAAGTAAAAGTACTTGCTGAATGTATTACTGCAGTGGCCTACAATATCATGTGTACCTACTGTATGTATATTTTCTGTAATACATTAATAATGTTGAGACATGTTTTTATTGTGTTTACTCTGTGACATAGTTCACACTTGGACTTGTGATTCTGTGCGTCAGATTTTCAGGGATGATACAGAGTTAAATGTCATTAAGCAAAATAAGAATGATTTTACCTTTGAAAGTTTTTATTTAACACAAAGCAAAACCAGTGTGTCCTTTTAAATGTTGTAAGAACATTGAAGTAAAAAGTTGTCTGACAGAAAAAAGGAGCATTAGACCTAACAAATGAATAGACACTGATCATTTCAACTCCAGTTTGTCATCAACTCTAGTTAAAATACTGTCTAGTCAACCTTGTAATGGATCAACAATGAACAATATTTTAACTTCCTGACACCATTTTCAAAACTAGGACCTGAGTGTCGAGCCATTTTGAGACATCTCTTGTCTCCTAACATCCCATGAACTGACACATTTTAATATAGCAGCAATAATTTCTTGTTTTTTTTAATTTTCAGAAGTTGATTTTCAAAGTTTTTTGAGTCCAGTCAGGCTCTTTTGGGAGAGAAAATCTATCCTGCTGTACTGTCTTTCAATAGTATTTCAATAATATTTCAATAGTCTTTCAATAAAATCATGGGTGTTGTGTATCTTCTGGCTGAATCTCTGTGGTGGAATCCATTTTGGGTGTTACTGTGGGTGCTCCCAGCTCAATGACATATACACTAGTATATACATCATTGGTCCAACTCTTCTTGAAGGCAGGTCTAATGTTACCTGTCTACTTTGCAGTGATTCAATGGACCAACTCTCTCGACATCAGTTACTTTCAAACTAATGACAATTCAAAAAGCTGCAATGTGAATGTAACTTGTAACTCAACACATTATAGAAATGTAGTGTAGTAGAAAGTACAGATACTTCATGTAAAATGTAGTGCAGTAAAAGTAACCACATTTAATTCTACTTAAGTAAAGTACAGATACATGAAAAATGTACTTAAGTACAGTAGCAAAGTACTTGTACTTAGTTACATCCCACCACTGCAGTACGTCTGTATTTACAGTACATTACATCTCCTCTCCTTAAAAGAGAATACATAATATACTGAGTAACAAATATTTTCCTAAATCACATAGCTCATTAGTAACAGAAAATCATTTTAACTGTAATAAACAATTTCCAGTCCACCATCCTCTCTGAAATGAACAAAAACACAGTTTCATGTTAATCATGTAACCAAAATACAAAATTGAGGTCACAACCTGTGCAGTCGGTGCATATAAACCACTACAAACAAAGATAGCTGTCCTTGTAGCAACAACAAAAAAATCTGCTTCTCTCATGTCAAATCTTTTAAATACAGTTGACTACAGGTTAAGTTTAGTTGGTGGTTTGCTCACTCTGCCGGAACGAGTGATTCTAGACCAGGGGTCTGCAACCTGCAGCACTGGAGCCACATGTGGCTCTTTGGTCCCTCCGCAGCGGCTCTTTCAAGCTTTGACCAAAACTAGCATGAAACTGAATTTTATAGGATGTTGTACCCACAACAAAAAATGACTAGTTTTAGCTGTTTTTCTGTCATTTCCTTTGCAAATATGTGGACACTAGTACAAATACACAGAGTAAATTATACTCCTTTAACTTTATGCTTTTTTTTCTTCGTTAAAGTAGGATACTCAATTTCTCCACAATTAAAAAAACAACACATAAGCCTGAACTGTTCATTGTTTGTTTTACAAAAATATATATATTTTTTCTTTTACAAGAATCCAGCCTTCTGTGATAGACTTGCAACCTGGATATGAGCACCAGTGATCCCCCACAACCCAGAAAGTAAAAAGCAAGTAAAGATAATGGATGGATGGATGGATGGAATCCAGTCTTTTCTTTTGTCTCAAAATGGAAAAATATCAATAAATGTTAACAATCATTAGATGTTTTTAGTTTTATAACTTAATGCCTACTGGCCAGAAAACCTCCCTCTAACAAACTTAAAGTGGGCCATGGGCCACCAGTTGATAATGACAACTGCAGTGAGTTTTGCAGCTCTGGACACATTTAATCTAGTGAACAAAGGGGCAGAAATTGCTCTTTTGATCCTAAAGGTTGCAGACCCCTGTTCTAGACCCTTCAATAAGAGTGTCCTGTGTGACAGAACCCGGTATCACTGGTTCTTCTGTCCATCCCGTGTCCGTGTCCTCCATTGAAGTGGTTACATCAGGACCACTGTTGAACGACTTGATGTGGCTGGGAGTTGCCAACAGATGGCGCCTGTTCCTTCTGCATCACTCCCCCTGTGCTGTCTCCACAATATAAGATCTGTGGAGCTTGTGCCTTGGACTACAGCAGGGGTTGTCCACTGTTTCAGTCCATCCAGTTTTGTGAGCACCAAGTCCCCTGGGCTCAGTGGTGATAAGTGTCGCACTCCATTGCGGTGATTGTAGAAATATGCCTGTTTTTGTTTAGCTGTGTCATCAGTTTGTTGAACTTTATTCATGTCAGGCCAGCCAGGGTTCAGATTGTCCTGCAGGGTGGGCAGAGTCGTCCTGATTTTCCTGCCCATTAACAGTTTCGCTGGACTGGCTCCTGTAGAAGTGTTGGGTGTGGCTCTGTATCAGAGCGAGGAGGGGGTCATCCTGGCGTATGCTCTTTGCAATCTGAACAGCCCTCTCTGCGTGGCCATTACTTTGGGGAAAGTGGGGGCTTGATGTAACATGAGTACAGTAAAGTCATAAGGCCTACTAAACTCCCTCATCTCTGTAGAAACCAGCTGTGGACCATTATCACTCACTAACACCTCTGGATTACCATAACGTGCAAAAGTAGCTTTGAGCCTGGCAACAACTTGGCTGCTCGTAATGGTCGGTAGATGTAAAACCTCCAGAAATTCAGAAAAATAATCAGATATGACCAAGTAGTTCTGCTTTTTAAACTCACAAAAGTCTACTGCCACTTTCTGCCATGGTCTATGGTAGTTCGGTTAGAAGCAAAGGCTCTTTCCTGTGTGTATTTCTGTTCTCTATACAAAAGGAACACTGTTGCACCTTAGTGATGATGTCATGTCTCATTCTGGGCCACCAGACTGATTGAAATGCCCTCTTTCTACAATTGCTTAAACCTTGGTGCCCATCGTGAATCCTCTCTAGAACCTCCTCCCTCATGCTCACAGGGATAACTATGTGGCTTCCTCTCACAACTAAGCCGTCTAACTCAGACAACTCTCCTCTGACCTGGTAAAAATCCCTCACCGACTCTGGAACTTTGTCGAGGTACTCAGGCCAACCTGACTTAATGAAGCTGCACACAGTCTGAAGCTGTGGATCACTAGCTGTACTGTGTTTTATCTCAGTGATCCTCTGTGGTGTGGCTGGCACCTGACTAACAACAGAGTCTATGTGTGTTACCACATCATCTTGTAAATATTTGTCCCCATAACTGCTCTGGACCTCTGGATAGAGCATCCGCCATGCTAAGGTTTTGCCTGGTGCATATTCAGCTACTGCATTAAACCTCATAAGTCTCATCAACAGCCTCTGACATCTCACTGGAACATTGTCCAAGTCCTTACTGTTAATAAGGGGCACTAAGGGCTTATGGTCAGTAATTAGTCTGAAGTTGTCAAGTCCAAACAGGTATTTGTCAAATCTTTCACACGCCCAGATGCCGGCTAGGCACTCTTTTTCAATTTGAGCATACCTCGTCTCGGCGTCACTCAGTCTTCTGGACGCGTAGGCTATGGGTTTCCACTGGTCCTTATGTTGCTGGAGAAAGACAGCACCTAGTCCGTAGCTGCTAGCATCAGCTGATACGGCTGTTGGTTTGTTGACATCATAGAAAGCTAGAAATGGGGCTGCTACCAGCAGGACTTTGAGCTTTTGAAAAGCCTCTTGTTGTGCATGCTCCCACAACCACTCTGTGTCTCTTTTCAGCAGTGCGTAGAGTGGCTCGCTCACTGTGGAATGCTCTGGAGCATATTTGGCCAAATAGTTCACCATTCCCAGAAATCTTTTCAGTTCTGTAATGTTGTTTGGCTGGGGAAAGTTCTCAATGTATGCTACCTTTTCTGGGTTGGGTCGGACACCATCCCCATCGATAATATGACCTAGAAAACGAACCTGTCTGAACTTGCACTTTCGTTCGTTTAGCTTGAGGCCTGCCTCCTCAATAATTTTCAGGGCTTTGTCTAAGCGTTGGTCATGGATCTCCTCAGTTTCTCTGTGGATGAGGATATCATCCATTGTTTTATGATATTTCAGATCAACCCAAATGGTTAAAGTGTCACTAAACGACTTCTGGATCTTTAACTCCTCCCCCGAAGCAGATTCAAATTCTCCTTCAAAATGGGCGTGTCGAGAGACAAGGAAGGGAGGAGGTGGGGTGTTGGCTACGTTCACGCCTCCTCCAGTAACAACCTAAAAAACTCTAGCCAACAACATAAACCAAGCAACAACAAATAATAAACATGTACAGTAGATGTATTTATCTATCTATTCCACCCGACCTATCCAAAACAAAAGGCTTAAAAAAATGAAAATAATACCACAAAGTTCTCCATGACCAGGAAGTGAACCCAGGTCACCTGCATCACAACCCAGCTGTATTACCACTGACCCAACTCAGCATTCATGCATTGCTCCTCTATCGCACACTATTAAAACAAATACAACCAGATAGTTTCAATGAAGTGGAAAATATTCTTAAAATAAATAAGTTAAAATACACAAATAATTCCGAAAACTGTATGCTTTGTTGCAGAGCTTTTCAGAAGTGAAATGTACCACTTCAAGGTATGCACTGCATCGAGGACGGTCTCATCTCCGCAGGGGATTGGCTCTGCTTGACCCGATCTCTGCAGGGGAGTGGCTCTGCTTGACTCGCTTTTATAGACAGGCAGCAGAGCATGTGACGTCAGAGTGTACAAGACACGTCAGAGTGAACAGTCTTGACCAACAAGAAAATCAGCGTGCAATAACCTCTGTTCAACCCATAGGGCTACCGTAAACACGTTTTTGGACCAAATATTGCCGATTTTAAAGGTAGGGTCTGCGATATTTGAACACTCTGGGACTTAGAAATATTTTCAGCGCAGAAAAGCATTCTGCTCCCTCCCCTCAGAGCCATATATGGCTCAGTCGGTGCTCCGCAGCTGAACTTGGGATCTGCTCCGCCCCCTGCTGCTATCTGCTCAGAGCCGCTGCGATATTCTGTGTTTATGTTAATAAAACCTTCTAATAAAATAAAATAAAACCATGGAGCGCTAGTCCTACAACACAAAATCCAGCAGAAATCATCAGAGGTTCACGAAGCAACGTTTGGACATGATTTAATTCGCTCGTGACTTCCTCATGTCTGTCAGCGCTGGTCTGGAATGTCTGGAATGCTCCACCTCCTCCTGTCTCTGCGCTCCGAATTTCTGTGTTTATATGATAATATAACTGTTTAAAAAATATAATAAAACCACGAATCACTCATCCAACAACACAAAAACCAGAAGAAATCAGCAGAGGTTCACGAAGCAACGTTGGACATGTTTTAATTCGCTCGTGAGTCGTGACAAATCCATTTCCTCATGTCTGTCAGTGAAGGATGAAGCGATCACTTGACTTTTGGCAAAAAAACTAAATAAAAGTCCAGCTCTGGGATAAAGAAGGGATATTTAATACATTTTGTGTCACATAAAAAACAGTCCTGCATCGCTTTGCAATCCTTTGAATGAGAACGAGCTGCGGCTGGGACAGGTGGGGGCGTGGGTTGGGGCGTGACAAACAACTCTGTTTTTATTGGCTGGTCATTGTCCGGGTCACTCTTGTGTTTTCAGTGTTTTTATAAATGCTGATAGAGAAGCAAGGGGACTATAGTTTTTTTCAGAGATTACTTTGTCTAAGATCAGTCTGTTAATAGATAGTGACAGAGTGAAGAAATATGTTAAAAATATATTGTTTGAAAAGTTACAGACTACATTACAATGTTACATACCCCACCTTTAACTAATACGCACAAATACATGAAAATTAACACAGAAATAGTGCTATGAAACATTTTAAACACATTTTAGGTCTTATTATATCTGCCCCTTTTCAAAACAATCAATTCAAACAATAATCATCTATAAGTAACAAAAAATGAATAACTCATCTCAATTTACCAACTTCAACGCATTACACCATTAAACCACTTCATATATATTTCTTCAACAATTCATTTTTGATCATTTTCTTGAACACAAACATTGACATTGCTTTTTTCACATCACACTCCAAGTCATTCCACAATCCAACTCCCTGGACTGAGGTAGACCGTCCCTGGAGTTTAGCAGAAGTCGGATGGGAAGTGTCACTTTTGGTAACATGCTCAAGACAATTTCCTTTAAACCATCTCTCCATCTTCCTCCTATCTCCTTTCCCTCAATTCTAAGCTGGAAACTAAAGCCCCTTTCATAAGTCAGACCCGCGCTATTCCCGCACAGAGCAGTCCGGCTTTAATACCCATCGGGTCATTCATAAAACAAAGTTGAATCCGGCCACGACCCGCCCTCAATGGAGCATTCACAAAACGATTTGCAGCCCGGCTTGAAAAGAGGCGTGGTGAAAATCCGCAGATCAGTTGACGTACCCGAACGATCAGTTGACGTGGTGCCTGCGTGTTTAACGTGATGACGTGCTGCCTGCGTGTTTAACGTGGGACCGCAGAGGTGTCTGTAAACAAACATGGCGACGCTAGCGAACATCGTTGTGCTTATCCGAATGCTCTTGTTAATAAATGCCAAGATGCAGCAATTATTTGCGCGAAGACCGACAACATCACAAGCAAGCTTCGACACAGCATTGCGCACATTGAGGCAACGCCGAAGGGAAAGACGGCGTATTGTTTATTTGGACTACAACCGGGCTGAACGACGTGTATGGAGGATGGAGCGACCCCAGGGAGCAGTGTTTTGGACCGAAGTACTGAACAACTTCGGTGAGGATGAATGGAGAAAACATTTTAGAATGTCCAGATTAACATTCGACGTAGTGTTCCAGCACATTCAGCCATATCTGGTCCGTCAAAGAACACGTCGAGGTCTGCCTTTGGAACCTATGCTGAAACTGGCTGTAGCTTTGTGGTGGTTTGCAACCCCGAGTGAGTACAGGTCCATCAGCTGCATATTTGGGATTGGTCTGTCCAGTGTGTGCATGTCAGTACATCTGGTGGCCGTGGCGATCAAGAAAGCGCTTTTGAAACGTACCATCAGTCTGCCAAGTGGGGAACGTTTGCGCAACGTCATAAATGGATTTAATCTTCGAGGATACCCTATGTGCGCAGGTGCCATTGATGGCACACATATTCCCATCATCGCTCCCTGCCAGTCTCCTGGTGCCTATTTCAACCGCAAAGGTTACTACTCCATTGTTCTTCAAGCTGTTGTTGACCACAACTGCCGGTAATGTGTAATCTAAGTTGTGTTTGTTCATATATTAATATTTAATCAAAAAGTGTTGCTAAACATGTACTTCCCACAGCTTAAACAGGTCACTGTTTTTTAACAAGCACTTTTTGTTACTTCAGTTTCACAGACATCTACGTTGGCTGGCCTGGTAGTACCCATGATGCCCGTGTTTTGGCCAACTCTGACATATTCCACAAAGCCGAGAGCCAAGATGGATTTCTTTTCCCCCGTGATGTAAGTACACCACTGCATATGTTTCAAACCTGCTTTGCTAACAAAAGTAATTCATTTAGGTGCATTACTTTGTATTTTACAAATATTTCACTGTAAAGTAATGTTATGTAATGGATGTTGATGCGCTTTAGTATTGTACACTTTCTGATCACTGCAAGTGAGGTTTAGCTGATCATCTGGGGCCTCATGTACAAAGACTTGCGTGGATTTCTTACTGAAACGTGACGTACGGTCAAATCCAGAAAACTGCGTACGCACAAAAAAATCCAGATGTATAATAATAATAATAATGTCTTTTCCTGTCATCTGCGTATGTTTCCCATACACAGACGAAATTCGTCTCTGCATTTAACCCAACCACCTACCAAGTGGTGCAGTGAGCAGCCCGAAAGCGCCCGGGGAGCTGGAGAAATAGGTGTGCACTCATAGACACCCCAAGGTGGGTAGTGGCCGGGGCGCGAACCCGCGTCCTTCGGGTCCCAAGTCAAAAGCCCTGCCACTAGACCATCTTGGCTCCATACCAAACGTATCAAACCGTGCGTACGCCGGAATCCACGCACATTCCTTTTGTACATCACAATTAACGTGGAACTGAGCGCACGTGAGACACCTCCCCTGACACGCCTTCATTTACATATGTGAAACAGATGCAAATTACTTCCTGCATGTGTGAAGGACATGTTTGTTTGATCCCTGCGCGATCAGAAATGATTTCTAGATTCAGGAAAATAATGAATTTAATATAAGGAAGAGTTTTACGTTCTAAAGTCTATAAAAAATGAAAGTTTGGGGTGGGGTGTTTATCAATAAGATTTGAGTATGTTGCAGACGATGTGAGTTAAATGTTGTGTTTTTGTCTGTCTGTCTGTGAACAGGTGACGATGGATGTCGGTGGTGTTGAGGTGCCAGCGCACATTATAGGAGATCCTGCATTCCCCATCCGGAACTGGTTGATGAAAGGCTTCACAAATCACCAAGTGCTGAATCAGTCCCAGAAGAAATTCAACTTTCGTCTCAGCTCTGCTCGGATGGTGGTGGAAAACGCATTTGGGCGTCTGAAGGGCCGCTGGAGGTGTCTTGCAAAACGGAACGATGTAGATACAGCTTTCATGTCCACAGTTGTTGTGGCCTGCTGTATTTTACACAACGTATGTGAGGCCAATGGGGAGATATTCTTGCCAGAGTGGGAATACATTGAGGGTGAACTTCAGGTGCCAGAGCAGCCACATGATGTTGGAGCACAAATGAACAGCCACCTAGCAATAAGAGATGCCATAATGTCCATCTTGTAAATAAATTTTTCTGTGTTACACTGTGCAAGTCATAAATTACATCTGAACAGCGAGCGCCGGCATTTCTGTTAGAGCTTTAAAATGTAAATTTACTCTGTGCTAGTTTTTATGAAGTTTTGGCCACACAGTGAAGAATTGGCCTTTACTTAATTATATATCATTAGAAATAAGAAATAAGCACTGATATATGCAGGACAGCTGCTGCTGCATGTAAACCTGCAGACTTCACCTTAATAACAAAAGAAAGCATGTCCTGCTTATATCAGTAGTGGCCACTTTTACCTGTGAATAGGTAGAAATAAGAACATACGCAGGATAGCATGTACACCTGCAGACTTGACCTTAATGTCCTGCTTATGTTCTTATTTCTACCTATTCACAGGTAAAAGTGGCCACTACTGATCTGAGCAGGACATGCATTCTTTTTTTATTAAGTTCAAGTCTGCAGGTGTAGATGCTGTCCTGCTTATCTATTCGCAGGTCAAAGTGGCCACTACTGATATGAGCAGGACATGCTTTCTTCTTTTATTAAGGACAGGACATATAACAAAATAATGCATGTCCTGCTCACATCAGTAGTGGCCACTTTGACCTGCGAATAGAGAAGCAGGACAGCATCTACACCTGCAGACTTGAACTTAATAAAAAAATAAAGAATGTCCAGCTCATACCAGTATTAAAGTGGCCACTGTGAGCTGTGAATAGGTATGAAAAAAACAACAGATACAAGCAGGACAACTTGTGTTGCATTTGGACTAGACTAACCACACCTTAATTAAAAAAGAAATGTCTTGCTCATAACATTTCTAAGTGAAATTTATACTATGGCTATAACTATAAAAATGGAAGTTATAAGTTTAGGGTCATATGTTCAAAGTTTCCACTCTGAACTGTGAATAGGTAGAAGAACAATAGAGAAGTCAGTTCTGATATAAGAATGAAATTCAAGTAAATTCAAACAGTTCTATATTAGCATAAATCAAAAAAGGGATAAACTTTTCATTTCATGGATTTTAATAAATTTCATGGATTTTAATAAATAACATTTGCATTTAACTTACATGTAACTGTAAAATAAACAAAAAAATAATGTACATGTATGATGCATTGCAATGCGCTTTGGATACAATTATTGCACATTGGCTGCAGCACCAACAGTGTGCAGAAAACAAACAAACAAATAAACCATAACAATGTGCAGTTCTGCATTGAGAGAAATAGAAAAAAAGTGTGCACCTCAATGCACTTTCTATAAATTTATTGCACATTGGCTGCAGCACCAACAGTGTGCAGAATACAAACGAACCATAACAATGTGCAGTTCTGCATTGACAGAAATAGAAACAAAAAGTGCACCTCTGCATAGCGAAAAAATACAAAAAAGAAATCTGTGTAGTTATGCAAAAAACCAAAAGGTGCTATGTAAATAAATACTTCAAAATGTCCTACAGTTGCGTGAAACTGTACTGGTCTTGCTGGTCAGGTTGGTTAGGTTGTGTTATTAAACTTCTGAGGAGATAGGTCAGCTCAGCGTGTTGGTCCTGCAGAACACGAAGCTGCTCGGATTGCCACCGCTCCTGCTCTGCCCTCTCAGCTGCACGTTCATCTGCCAATCTACGCATGACTCGCTCGTCTTCCTCCCGGTCCTGGTCGCGGAGTGCCATTAGAAACTCCTTCATGCTTTCATTTTTGCTTTTCTTCCTTCTTTTGGGGGCAGGAGAAGAATCTGCACAACATAAATTAATTTATAACATCATATTACTTTGCGCTCTTGGGCCATAATGTGGTTAGTGTTATGCGGTGTTTTATCTTACCCACTCGGTTCTCCTTATCATTTTGTTGCGACGATGTGGACGGCTCATCACCGGGGGTGCCACTGTTGTCCTCGGTGTCATCGGTGGATGGTGACGGTCGACTGGACGCTTCATTTTCTCGCATACTGCTAATCAGAGCGATGGGATTAGCAGAATGACTCTTCCCCCAAATCGCGTCACATAAATCGAAATACGTCCAGTCCATCCTGTCGCGCCCGCTGCGTCCGTTGTGGTCATTCACCTGGTGGTACTTCTTTTTTAAGTTTTTTAGTTTGGTGGTCACCTGGCTCTTGTCCCGGTTATAACCGCGCTCTCGCATCAGTACACCAATTCGCTCCAGGAGTGCACCATCCTTCACTGTACCGGTAAATCCCTTATCCTCCTCTGCGCGCAGAGACAGGAGTAGACGGGTTTCGGCATCACCCCAATTAGCCATTTCCGTGATGAAAAAAAAAAGAAAAACAAAAGATTCGGCGAAGAATAGCGAGTGATGATGCGAGCGAAATAAAAATGTTCTTGTTTACACTTTTGACAGTGGGCGCAGGAAAAGTACGTCATCATTCCTCCCATTATTCAAATGAGTTTGAAGCCGCAGACACCCCGACACCTTTCACAAGTCGACAGATCCGGGTTTAACACTATGAACCGTGGCGGGTCAGAGGGGGATCAAAGGCGAGTCAGTTTAATCCGCCAATCTGCGTTTGCGTGTTTTCTGAATGCTCTTTGGAGACTTGAACCCGCATAAAAGCCGGACCGACCGGTCTTATGAAAGGGGCTTAATTAAGTCATAGAGCCTCAGCCTAAATATGTTAACACCCTGTATTTAGGTCTGTTGTGTTGTAATTTAACTGTGCTGACGTGTTAAATTGAAAGAAAGTGAAATCATGTCAATCAAGTGTAATGGTGTTAATTTAGTTGATTTATTTTAAATAAATGGTAGTGTCTTTGACATATCAAACTAAGTTAACGTCTCTGTCACTTAATGGCTTTATTTATTTATCCATCATAAAGATCACAGAAATATTGGGTAAACTGAAAAAGAAAAGAATCCGTGAAATTACTATTCAATCTGAATAAGTAAATTAATTAAGGATAAAGAGGTCAGCTTAATACTGACCCCTGCTAAAATCCTTTACATCTGGGTGGCACCGTATGTGTTTAAAGACACAATATGGTGGTTCCCCTCATGTTTCCTTCAACACAGACAATAAATTAGCACAGTAATTTAATTAAATAAAATGCTAAGTTTAAAATATTTACAGTTTAAAAAGGCTAAAATCCTAAAGTTAAA
>JBBPBX010066160.1:0-19746 GCA_038048925.1 Garcialebias charrua | reverse complement strand
AGAACAATGTCTTTGAATTACCAACATTGGAACTGATGATGTCAGAGAAGTAGCTGGATTTGGCTTGAGAAATACTGTTCTTGTAATGAATGATGTGGTTTGCATAAAGTTCCTTGTGAATTGTGAGACCGGATTTTTTATAAAGACGCTCTAGCCGCTGACCTTTGGTTTTCAGGGAGCGTAGTTCTAGAGTGAACTAGGGTGCAGAGTTGGAGAAAACAGTCCGAGTTTTCAGAGGAGCAACAGAGTTAAGGATGTTGGTTAGGCTGGTGTTGTATAATGGGACAAGATCATCTGGGTTGGAGGATCTGAAGGTGGAGAAGGTATTATTAATATGAGATAAAAGAATGTCATGGTTGATATTCTTGATATTACTGAAGGAAAGAGTGCGTTGAGGTTTATCTGAGGAAAATTTAAGATTAACATTGAATGAAATCATCAGGTGATCAGTAAATGGAAGTTCATCAGAAGAACGGTTAAGAGGAGAAAGTCCAGAGCAGCATAGTAAGTCCAATGTGTGGCCCTGTCTGTGCGTTGGAAAGTTGATGAATTGTTGAAAGCCACAGTTGTCCATGCAGGATGTGTAGTCTCTGGTGAGGAGGTTGTTTTCTTCATCCATCTGAATGTTGAAATCGCCCAGCAGGAGAATATTGGGTTGAAGAGCTGAGAGATGGGCCATTAGAGCAGCAAAGTCCTTCATGAAACAGTTGTTTGCTTTTGGCGGGCGGTATATAGTTGCCACAACGGTGGGGGTGGGGCCAGCGAGCAGACACATAGTGTGTTCAAAGGAGGAGGAGGGAGGTGTGTGAACCGGAGTGACCTTCCAGTTCTCGCGGTGAATTATCACGAGACCTCCCCCTTTGCCTGAGGCGCGGGCCTTGGCGATGTAAACAAAACCCGGTGGAGTGAACTCATTCAGATGAAAAAAGTCGTTTTGTTGTTGCCACGTTTCTGTTAAACAGATGAAATCCAGTTTTCGGTCGGATATTAGATTGTGAATAAGCTGACATTTGCCCGTGAGGTAGCAAACGTTCAGAAGTCCAAACTTTACGGAGGAGGTGGAAGTAGTGACCGGAGCATTAGCCGACTGAGCTAGGTTGGCTAACGTGCTGCTACTGTTAGCGGTCCGAGCATTGCGGCGTGAAGAATGGCGAGAGTCAGACCAGATGGAGTTTATGGGATTCGCCTTGTCAGCGTTGAGTCAACGGCGCGAGCCCCGGTGGATGTATCTCCGACGAGGATGGAAGGCAATTTCCTGAAGAGGGAGCACAGGCCGCACGGCCGGTAGAAAGCGAAGACGAAGGAGCTTGACGGCTGAATAATGGAGCAGGCCAGATGCTGGGTGGTGGTGGATGATCAGCAGGAGAGTCCAAACCAGAGCAGACAGCAGGTAAATCCAAGTAAAATCCATGTTTGATAATGAGTAGAAATGCCCAGGCAAGGATTGGTGAAAAAACAGCAGAAAGTACTGAATAAAACAAAAACAAGAAAAAAGTACGAGCAGCAACGGCAGCCAGCGTGTGCCCGCGTTCACCCCCGGAAGAGAACAGTGACCAGATGGGGGTCAGGCTGCTTCAAAATGTTCTTTGCAGTCTGAACCGCTCGTTCGGCAGCACCGTTCGCCTGAGGGTAATGGGGGCTGGAAGTTGTGTGCACAAATCCATACTCTCTGGTGAAATCCTGGAAGTCAGTGGATGTGAACTGAGTTGCATTATCACTCACCAGTTCCAGTGGAATTCCCCACCTCACGAACATGCTCTTGAGTCGACTAATGATGTCACAACTCGATATAGAAGACAAGCGAACTATTTCAATGTCTCTGGAGTAATAGTCTGTTACAATGAGATAATTCTTACTCTCAAACTCGCACAGGTCTGCTGATATGTGCTGCCAGGGGCCCCCTGGTAGAGTAGAAGTCAGGAGAGGTTCATGTCTCTGTGTTGGTTTGTGTTCAATGCAGAATTTGCATGTAGACACAGTCCACTTAAGCTGAGCACTGATGCTCGGCCACCACACTGCCATCCTGGCGCGTGCCCGGCACTGTGTTAGTCCTTGATGTCCTTTGTGTATCTCTGATAGCACCTCAGTCCTCTGCGCAGAAGGAATGACCAGCCGGCTCTCGAATAACACCAATCCATCAGCTTCTGAGAGATGTGCTCTTGCTGAATGATAACGATGAAGAGATAAGTTCATCGCTGTTTTTGGCGGCCATCCGTTCCTGATTGCCTGGAACGTGCTCTGCTTCCATGTTGAATCTTAAAAGTCGCATCAGGAGTCTCTGGCACCTTGGAGGGGCTTTGTCCAGATCATAAGTGTTTATGAGTGGTACAAGTGGTTTGTGATCTGTTTGCAGAACGAAACTGTCCATTCCCTGAACGTAGCGTGCAAATCGCTCACACGCCCACACACCTGCCAAACACTCCTTCTCAATTTGAGAGTATCTTCTCTCTGCATCAGACAGCGTGCGGGAGCAGAATGCCACGGGCTTTAAGCCGTCATCATGTTCTTGCAGTAGAGCTGCTCCTAAACCGTAGCTGCATGCATCCGCGCTGATGAGTTTTTCTATTTGCATCATAATATGCAAGAGCTGGGGCTGACACCAGCATGACTTTCACAGCTTTAAATGCCTGTTCTTGTGTGTCGTCCCTTACCCACTTGTTCTCTCGTCGTAGCAGGCTGGTGATCGGGTGTAGCTTGGTGGAGAGGCTTGGCAGGAATCTCCCCACATAATTAATCAGACCCAGGACCTGACGGAGCTCCTCCACATTTGTGGGACTCTGCATCTTTGTGATGGCTTCCACTTTGGTCGGGTCTGGTTTTATTCCTTCGCCGCTGATGATATGACCAAAGTAACAAGTTTCTGATTTGCTGAAATGACACTTTGCTTTGTTCAGCTTCAAGCCACTGTTTTTGATGGTTTTGAAAACTGCATTCAGGTGGTTGTCATGTTCTTCTTTAGTCTGTCCATAAACAAGAATGTCATCCATGACTACAACAACACCTTCATGGTCACTTAGCAGTGTGGACAACTGTCTTTGAAAGATTTCTGGAGCTGACGTGATTCCAAATGGTAGCCGTCTGAAACAAAATCTACCACTGGGGGTTATAAATGTTGTTAGTCTGCTCTCTGCATCCAGAGGGATCTGCCAGAAACCACATGATGCGTCTAAGGTGGAAAACACCTTAGCTCCTGCCAGCTTTGGGGCAATGTCTTCCGAAGCTGGTAAAATATAACGCTCCCGTTTTACTGCTTTGTTTAAGCGTTTTAGATCCACACAAATTCTTACTTGACCTCTGTTTTTCTTTTCAACAGGAACCATTGGGGCATACCAATCAGTAGGCTCAGTAACCTCTTCTATGATGCCCAAATCTCGCATTCATTTCAGTTCTGACTCAACCTTCGAAAGGAGAGGAAATGGGACGTGTCGTGGCGTTGTCAGGCTGTAGGGCTCTGCGTCTGCTTTCAGTTCTAATTTGACAGGGTCACACTTTAGCAGGCCAATTACTCCAAAAACGTCCTCTAGGAGATCTGTGTTTATATTATTAATCCTCCTGACTAAACCTATCTTCCTAGCTACACTACCTCCCAACAGGTTGTGAGCATAGGGTCCCTTTATGACTTTGACCCAGAATCTGTATTTCTGTCCTTTAAACGGACTTGTGGCCAGAAACCTACCCACACAGTGGACTTCACCTCCAGGGCTGGTGACCAGTGGCATTTCACTTGTTGTGACTAATCTTGGGCTCTTTAGCAGTCTGTTAAATGTAGTCAGCGACATCACTGTTATGCCTGCACCTGTGTCGATTTTAAATCTGACAGTACAATAATAATAATAATAATAATAATAATAATAATAATAATGAATTCAATTTATAACGCACTTTTCATTAATGAAAATCTCAAAGTGCTACAAGGTGCAACAGAATTAAATGTCAATAAAACAAGTAATAAAACAAGTAAAATCAATAACAATATCAACTAAGATCAAAAGTAGAATCATGAGGAGGTAGAGTATGCTCGGTTGAAAAGAAAGGTCTTCAAGCCGCTCTTAAAGTCAACCACAGACTGTGGGGCTCTCAGACAGTCAGGAAGAGAGTTCCACAGGCGGGGGGCAGCCACACTGAAAGCCCGGTCTCCCATGGTCCTTAATTTGGTTCTCGGAACGTGAAGGAGATTACTGTTCTGTGACCGCAGCGACCGGGTGGATGAGTATGGAATAAGAATATCCTTCAGATAATCTGGTGAAGCTCCATGTAAGCATTGATGTGTAATGAGAGCAGTTTTGTACTGAATTCTGTAGGCGACAGGAAGCCAATGAAGGTTATGGAGAATGGGCGTAATATGTTCAAATTTATGAACTCTCAACAAGATCCTTGCTGCACTGTTTTGAATATATTGAAGTTTTTGTACCGGCCTGTCATGGTGAAGAGAAAGCTGAGTCAAAAGGCAAAGCTCTCAATTTACCGATCGATCTACGTTCCCACCCTCATCTATGGTCATGAGCTTTGGGTTGTGACCGAAAGAACGAGATCTCGGATACAAGCGGCTGAAATGAGTTTTCTCCGCAGGGTGTCTGGACTCTCCCTTAGAGATAGGGTGAGAAGCTCAGTCATCCGGGAGGGACTCGGAGTAGAGCCGCTGCTTCTCCACATCGAGAGGAGCCAGTTGAGGTGGCTCGGGCATCTGGTTAGGATGCCTCCTGGACGCCTCCCTGGTGAGGTGTTCCGGGCATGTCCCACCGGGAGGAGACCCAGAGGAAGACCCAGGACACGCTGGAGGGACTATGTTTCTCGGCTGGCCTGGGAACGCCTTGGGATTCCCCCAGAGGAGCTGCTCCAAGTGGCTGGGAGAGGGAAGTCTGGGCCTCCCTACTTAGGTTGCTACCCCCGCGACCCAACCCCGGATAAGCGGAAGAAAATGGATGGATGGATGGATGGATGGAAGTTTTTGTAGGTTCTTGGTAGGGATTCCAATAAACAGGGAGTTGCAGTAGTCGAGCCTGGAGGAGACAAAAGCATGGACGAGCTTCTCAGCATCGGAAAAAGTTAGGGATGGGCGAAGTCTGGAGATGTTTCGAAGATGGAAGAAGCAAGTTTTAAACAGAAGCTTAATGTGATTCTCAAATGTAAGATTGGAGTCCATTTTTATTCCAAGATTAGTAACAGAGGTGGAGAGGGGGATGTTTTGTCCAGAAAAGGAAAGTGTTGTTATAGGAGATGTTTGTACCTGGTGAGGGGTGCCAATCAGTATGGCCTCAGTCTTGGAGCAGTTTAATTGAAGAAAGTTCTGATTCATCCATGCCCTAATTGCCTCCAGGCAGGCAGAGAGGGCAGTGAGTGAAGATGGAGATGACAAGGTGGAAGATGAGGATGCTCCAGTCCTGATGTAAAGCTGTGTATCGTCGGCATAACAGTGAAAAGAAATGTTGAACTGATTAATAATTTGACCTAAAGGCAGCATGTAAAGGGAAAACAGCAGGGGCCCCAGAACCGACCCCTGAGGGACACCACAGGAGACACAGACTGTCTGGGACGTGGCGTTGCCAAGACTAACACATTCCAGCCTATTGGAGAGGAAAGATTTGAACCAGTCCAGGACGGTGTCGCAGAGACCGACCTCCACATGAAGACGGTGGAGGAGGATACTATGGTCCACAGTGTCGAAGGCTGCAGTGAGGTCAAGGAGGACAAGGATGGAGGGAGAGCCAGTGTCAGCAGCCAAGAGGACATCATTGGTAACCCTCAGCAATGCAGTCTCTGTACTGTGAGCTGCCCTGAATCCAGACTGGAACAGTAAC
The DNA here is from genome assembly GCA_038048925.1 of Garcialebias charrua. Taxonomy (NCBI): domain Eukaryota; kingdom Metazoa; phylum Chordata; class Actinopteri; order Cyprinodontiformes; family Rivulidae; genus Garcialebias; species Garcialebias charrua. Next base: position 13,948 of record JBBPBX010066160.1, on the reverse strand, counting down.
CAGTACAGCCATTTATGGGTAATTCTACAAGCCACTCACTTTGTGAATCTGGCTGCTCAATTATAGCTGACTCAACATTAGTTACTGCTCCAAGACAAATCATGTTGTTACTCTCTGCTGGATTGTCAGAAACTACTGTCACCTCTTTTAGCATTTTTGTCTTGCAGACTACTTCTAAATGTCCTATTTTATTGCATTTACGGCACTTCTTGTTCTATGCTGGGCATGGCTGAGTTTTCCCATGTTGCCTATTACAGCGTGAACATGTAAAGGGATATTTGGACTCACTGAGCTCCGGTTTTCTCCGCCATTGTGCATCATTGTTGCTCTTTTTAGTGTTAAAATTGCGTCTCCCTTCACTCATTCCATCCACAGCATGCTCCACACGCAAGCTAGCACTCTACTGCTTTATTTGTTCACTTTGCCTTGCTATCTGAATAGCTCGTTCAAGCGTGAGGTCTGCCTCCAATTGCAATTTTTCGGAAACACTGCGGTTATTCCTATCACTTCCTAGCACTTTGAGATTTTTATTAATGAAAAGTGCGGTATAAATTGAATTTATTATTATTATTATTATTATCACAATCCTGTCTCGAATTTGTTCGTCTTTTGTGCCTCCAAACTCCCAATATTGTGCTAGTTCATATAAACTTCTGACAAATGCTTCGACTGGCTCTCCGGCTTTCTGCACTCTCTTATGAAAGCAATATTTCATAAGAAATATTTCATCTTATGGGCAGCACGGTGGCACAACTGGTAGAGCTGCTGCCTCTCAGCGAGCAAGTCCCCGGTTCAAATCCAGGTCCGGGTGCCTTTCTGGGTGGAGTTTGCATGTTCTCTCCGTGCATGCGTGGGTTTTCTCCAGGTGCTCCGGTTTCCTCCCACAGTCCAAAAACATGCATGTTAGGCTGATTGGTAACTCTAAATTGACCCTGGGTGTGAGTGAGACAGGTCCCTCTTGTAAATGAGTCCCCGTGGCTCAACGAGGATAGCCTGTATAAATAAAGGTTGTGTGGTGGACCACTAGGGGGCTCTACTCGCACCCATTGGACCGAATGTATTACAAGATGCTTTTATTGTGAAAGGTCCAGAGGACCGGATGTTGTGTTGGTATATAAGGCGGTGTTGGGTGGTTTCCCGCCAGTTTAGTAGGAGATGATTAAAAGTGAAGAACTATATCCCGTCTCTCATGTCGTCTCTTCACCACCTCCTACACTGGTGACCTACATGAATTGAAATGACGACATCTGAAGGTCCAGCCAGCTCTCCTCAGCTGTCCGAGGTTGTGGAACCTCCACCGGCGGCACCGCTCGCTTTTGCGGTGGCCGTTAAAATCCCGGACTTCTGGCTGCACGCACCTCAGTCGTGGTTCGCCCACGTCGAATCACAGTTTGCTCTTCGCGGGATATCTGCAGACGACACCAAATACCACCATGTGGTAGCTTCACTGGACCCATCGTCCACACAGTGGGTAATGAGCCTGCTCGAAGACCCTCTTGCACACGGAAAATACGGCGCCCTCAAGGAGCTCCTTCTGCAGCGTTATACACTCTCAGGCGCGGAGTGTGCCGAGAAACTGTTTTCCCTCTCCGATTTGGGCGACGGCACAGCTCTGGAGCTCATGGAAGGCATGTTGTCTTTGAGGGGTTCAGCTGACTGTGAGTTTATCTTTCTCCACCTCTTCCTTCGCCGGCTCCCAACTCCAGTGCGCACCGCTCTGGCCAGCTCCTCTTTTCTGCAGCAGAAGAATTACCGCTCGCTGGCCCGCGAAGCCGACCGCATCCTGCTGGCTGCGAGGACTTTCGCGGTACAGGCGGCAGTCCCCGGATCTCCAGCAGCACCTCAGCTTCAAGCATCGCCCTCAGCGCCGGACGAGCCAGTGGTCGTAGCAGGCGTCGCTACCCGCAGGCGGTCAGGGGCTGCCTTTTGTTTATACCACCAGCGCTTTGGCGCCAAAGCACGACGGTGCGCCCCGCCGTGCAGCTTCGAGCCGCAGGGAAAAAGACGACGCCAGCGCACGCTAGCGGCCGCGGCCGTTGGCGACAAGGAAAGGATGCTTTTCATTGAAGACTCGAGGTCGGGGAGGCGGTTCCTGGTGGACTCTGGCTCGCAGAAGAGCCTCGTTCCCCCGTCTGGCTCCGACAGGTTGGCAGAAGGCTGCGGGCCGCAGCTAACCGCGGCTAACGGCTATCCCATCAAGACGTTTGGCGAAAGGTTGGTGACTGTTCGTTTCCATGAACGGGACTTCCAGTGGAACTTTGTGGTAGCTGCTAGCTCAGTCCCTATTTTAGGGGCTGATTTTCTTTGTGCTCACGGGCTCCTGGTTGATTTAGCTAACAGACGTTTGATCGACGCTGTGTCTTTTTCGTCACTGCCTTGTGAGACGCGAGGAGCTGGGCCTTTAATGCATGCTAACTTTTTAGCTTCGGGTAATGTGTTTCAGCGTTTATTGTCTGAATTCCCCTCGCTGACTGTTCCTGATTTTGCAAACACAAACACAAAACATGGGGTCGAACATTATATTCCCACAACGGGCCCCCCGGTGTTCGCACGTGCACGCCGCCTCGATGCTACTAAGCTAGCAATAGCACAGGAAGAGTTTGCTAACATGGAGCGTTTAGGCATCGTGCAACGCTCAAACAGTCCGTGGGCCTCCCCCCTGCACATGGTGCCCAAAGCAGACGGCAAATGGCGTCCATGTGGGGATTTCCGCCGCCTTAATAACATCACAGAGAACGATCGTTATCCCATCCCCCACATCCAGGATTTTTCAGTGCACCTGGCTGGGACCTCCATTTTTTCTAAAGTAGATTTAGTACGGGGGTACCACCAGGTTCCTGTGCATGTGGAGGATGTCCCTAAGACCGCTGTTATCACGCCTTTCGGCCTGTTTGAGTTTTTGCGCATGCCTTTTGGTCTTAAAGGTGCAGCACAAACATTTCAGCGGTTGATGGATTCAGTCCTAAGGGGTCTGTCCTTCGTATTTGTGTACCTGGATGACGTCCTGGTGGCTAGCAGCTCGGCTGAGCAGCACATGTCCCACCTCCGTGAGGTTTTTCAGCGCCTGGCAGCACATGGCCTGATTGTAAATACAGCGAAATGCCAGTTTGGGCTGCCAGTCATTGACTTTTTGGGCCACCGCATTTCTGCAAGTGGTGCTGTTCCATTACCAAACAAGGTGCAGGCGGTCTCTGATTTCCCACAGCCCCAGTCTGTTAAAGCGCTACAAGAATTTTTGGGAATGGTTAACTTCTATAACCGTTTCATCCCCGGGGCAGCACAACTGCTGCGACCGCTCTATGGAGCGCTGAAAAAGAAAAAGCCCAACGACAGCGTGGACTGGACACCAGAACGCCTACAGGCATTTGGTGATGCTAAAGCTGCACTGGCCACTGCTGCCCTTTTGGCCCATCCATCCCCAGCGGCGCAAATAGCTTTAACAACCGACGCATCTGATGTTGCGGTGGGGGCTGTGTTAGAACAGCAGGTTTCCGGGGTTTGGCAGCCGCTTGCATTTTTCAGCCGTACGCTACGGGACAACGAGCTTAAATACAGTGTTTTTGACAGAGAGTTGCTGGCGCTTTACCTGGCCACACGCCATTTCAGGTTTTTCCTGGAGGGCCGCCGGTTCACTGCATATGTTGACCACAAACCCTTGGTGTTTGCGATGTCAAAAATTTCTGACCCCTGGTCTGCTCGCCAGCAACGCCACCTCGCAGCGGTGTCTGAATTTACTACAGACATTCAGCATGTGGCTGGAAAATCCAACGTGGTGGCCGACTGTCTCTCCCGGGTGCTGATCTCTCCCGTATACGTTGGCATCGATTTTTCTGCTATGGCTGCGGACCAACGTAGCGACGCAGAAATACTCGAGCTCCAGTCCGGGCCCACGGGCCTCGAGTTGGAGGAACGGCAGGTGAATGACGGAGGTCCCCTCCTGCTCTGTGATGTTTCTACTGGCAGGCCCCGCCCCCTGGTTCCAGTTTCATGGCGACGCCGCGTTTTTGACTCCTTACATTCCCTTTCTCATCCAGGTGTTAGAGCCTCGGTGAAACTGGTCAGTTCAAAGTTTGTTTGGCCCGGTCTGCGTAAAGCAGTTAAGGAGTGGGCAGCAGCGTGTGTCCCATGCCAGCGTGCTAAGGTTAACAGGCACACCAAAGCACCTTTGGAACCCTTCTCCATCCCAGGTCGGCGGTTTGACCATGTGCACGTAGACCTGGTGGGCCCTCTGCCTCCATCACAGGGTTTTACTCATCTGCTGACTATAATAGACCGGACCACCAGGTGGCCTGAGGTGGTTCCTCTGACATCCACGACATCTGCAGTGGTGGCCCGGGCATTTTTGTCTACCTGGGTGGCGCGTTTCGGCCCCCCTTCAGACATTACATCGGACAGGGGCCCGCAGTTTGTTTCTGAACTTTGGTCTGCCATGGCCAAGGGTCTGGGGACTAACGTTCACAGGACCACCGCTTACAACCCCCAAGCTAATGGTTTGTGTGAACGGTTTCACAGGTCATTGAAAGCCGCACTTCGCGCTGCATTGACCGGCGACAACTGGATTGACCGTCTTCCTTGGGTTTTGTTGGGGTTACGTACCGCAACCAAAGAAGACCTGAGCTCTTCCCCGGCTGAACTGGTTTACGGTCAGCCTGTGCGCGTCCCCGGTGAGTTTTTACCTGAGGTACCCTCACCACAATTCGCCCCACCGTTGCCACATTTTTCACCTCAGGAGGCCCCTTTTCGTGTCCCCGGCCCGGTACACCATTGTTTACCGCAGTCGTTTGTCCCTAAGAGTCTGGAGTCCTCTAAATTTGTTTTTGTCAAACACAATGCACACAGGACACCACTACAGCCTTTGTATGATGGACCGTTTCGGGTTCTTCAACCAGGCCCGAAACATTTCCTTTTAGATTTAGGGGGTCGTACTGAGACTGTCTGTATCGATAGGCTTAAACCAGCTCATGTTGTGTCAGATGATCAGGTTGTTACGGCCCAGGCTCCTCGCAGGGGCAGACCTCCATCCACATTGCTAATGGACTGCGATCCTTCTTCCAGAGACTCTCAACGTCCATTGGAGCCCGAATCTTCTGTGGACCCTCCTCGTAGCCCGCTTCATCAGACTGGTTCCGCAGGGCCCAGGTTCAGCCGTTCGGGTCGTTTGATCAAACCTAAAATGCGGGACTAGTGATGGACCTTACTGGGTGTTCTGGGGGGAGTGTGTGGTGGACCACTAGGGGGCTCTACTCACACCCAGTGGACCGAATGTATTACAAGATGCTTTTATTGTGAAAGGTCCAGAGGACCGGATGTTGTGTTGGTATATAAGGCGGTGTTGGGTGGTTTCCCGCCAGTTTAGTAGGAGATGATTAAAAGTGAAGAACTATATCCCGTCTCCCGTGTCGTCTCTTCACCACCTCCTACAGTTGAATGAAAAAAAGCTCTGTCGTGAATAACGTTCCTTCTTGGCACAAAATGGTCGCTGAATTTCGCCAATACTGTTGTGTAGTCCAGCTCAGGATGCGTCTCTTCATCTGCCGCTCTTTCCTCATTTTCCCTCTCGTACACAAACGAGTCATAAATAGCTTCTGCCTCTCTTCCCAGGGCATAAAGAAGCGTGTTGACTTGTACTTCGCCGCTCTCTCTGTCCAGCTTTGACGCTATTCTGAAGCGGTCGAAGTGACGGCGCCACATTGGCCATTCCGCCGGGTGGGAGAAGTTGAAAGGTTCTGGTGGACCGAACTTTGCCATTTAACTTACTCAGTAGGCGTCCTGTCGGCCACTTCTGACACCATGTCATGAACGGCTGTTTCAATGAAGAACTTTTTGTCGACCCACAGTGTTGCTTGTCGAACTCAGCTTTATTACACTGCTAACTACACGACATGTTAACACACACTCCAACGTTCACTCAACGTTCATCTAACGTTCGACGCATGCTCAGTCTGCTGACTGGCTACGGAAACCCAACTGGGACATATCACCACAACTTGTTTGTTTTTCCTTTCATTTTGTTTTCTGTCTCGTTCTTTTTTCTTCTCAATATCATTTATTAGCACACAGGCACAAAGGCAGATATACACCAATGTCCATCCATACAAATACCTCATAAAGAAACCATAAAGAAACCATGATGTATCTTCAAGAACAACACTTAGAATATTTCTTAATGATAAATAGTCAACCCTCAAGGATTATGTTTTCACTTGTGTTTTTTATTTTATTTTTTATTTGTGATAATGGGTGTGGTTTATCTATATTACCAGTACAGTATTAGGTTAGCTTAGTTGCCTGGATTTCTCTAAAACAATAAAAGAAAAAGAAAAATCTAGGAGCAAATAATTAATCCATCCATCATATTTACCCACTTCTTCCTTTTTGAGTCACTGTTGTCCATGTCCATCCATCACTGTGTGAGAGGTGGGGGACACCTGGACAGGTCTCCAGCCCATCACAGACAAATAAAATAATTCACAATACTGTATATAAATGCAAAAGTAACAGACTTCAGCCTACCATAGTGCATTAACTTTTAACTCAAAATAAAATACAGAATTCACAGGTTTTTTTAAACGTATTGATTCATATTTAGTAAATCTTTAACAACATTTCAAAACCTGTTCAAGTTTACACAAAATCTCTTATGAACTGTAATTTATAAACCATAAATTGTATCATTTAGAACTGGCTCCAGGTGATGTGTCTCATCTGATCTCTCCAACCTGTTAAAAGACAAATTACATTAAGTTTGTTGTACAACTTGTCTATACGTTTTAGCAGTGCTGGGCAGCACTAATCTAAAAATTAGTTCCGCTATTTCTAAAGCACTTGTTAATTTATTTAGGTCCGCAATTTCAAAAGCACTAATGTCTTGTGAAAATTAGGGGAAGCTAATTCTAAACCGCTATTTAAATTCAGCAATTGGTAGCCAGCAAGTTATGCAATATTTGTACTACATTGCCAACTAGCGGTGCATGAACTGTTATACAGTAAGTTGTTTGAGTTTCAGAGTATTTAGTTTGGTTCTCTTCAACAGGTTTGACAAGGACAAAATGTACCCATTCCAAAGTCTGTTAGCTAAACTGCTGACATATTTGGCAGTTTTTTTTTCTTTTGTTACTTTTAGTACCACTAGATCGCATGTGTCAAACTCAAGGCCCGTGGGCCAAATCCAGCCTACCATAACCGTTTCTGTGGCTCTCTACACCCTAGAACTTCAAGATAACAGTTGTAAGCATGTTGCTCTCAGGTGGTGGGTCCCCATCCTTACACTCCCTGGTCTCTCTGTTAATTGTCTTGCTTATCTCCTCAATTTTGTTGTCCAGGTAATAACACATTACCTTTAAATATCCAAAGAAATTTTATAAAAAGACAAAGTTATTACAACCTCAAAGGGACAGAGATATTCATCAAACCACAATTCAGAACCAGCTTAAAGGGACGGTCTACCTCAATTCAGGGAGTTCGATTGTGGAATGTTCTGGAGAGTGATGTTAAAAATGCAAAATCAATGTATACATTTAAGAAAAAGGTCAAAAAGGACTTGCTCAAAAACTATATATGATGTAGCTTAGTGTGTTTGTGTATTACACTTATGTTGTACTTATGATGTAGCTTAGTGTGTTTGTGTATTACAGTTAGAAAAATTTAGTAGAGTTATTCATTTTGTGATGTAGTTTGTGTATTACAGTTAGAAAAATTAAGTAGAGTTATTCATTTTGTGATGTAGTTTGAAGGTTATCATTGGTTGAACAAACTGTGAATAAAGGGCAGATATAATAAGATTTAATCTTCTTTCTGCTCCTTTCCTTTTATCCTAATTGTATTCTTGTATCTGATTAAACTGTTTTGTATTGTTCTTTTAAAACGAATGAATAAACATCAAATCAAATCAAAAATCAGTCTGTATCTCTGTGTTTATTGTTGTCCTGGCATTGTCTCCTGTTGCCTCTGTCTCCTGAGTTCCTTGTGATTCCCCGAGTATGTAAGTTTGCTGCCCTGTCAGCTATGTTCTTAATTTCTGTGGCTGTCGCGGACGCCATTTTGAACAGTGCTAATGGCGAACTACTTTTTTAAATCCAGCAGATTTGACCATTTTGTGAAACTCTCAAGCTCAGAAGAACTTGTGCTATAACGTCAGCTATGAAATGTATTTTTTCTCCGCAAAGAAACAATTGTTTTTACTGTGTTTTCTTGGAAAGTCCTTAGCTTCTGTGGCCACCGCCATTTTGAAGAGAGGGCAAATGGCGAACTACTTTTTTAAATCCAGACGCATCGCGTAGGCCGCTGAGAAACATCCATAAGTTCACCCTCCATGTTAAAAACTCTTCGTCTGACTCTTCGAAAACAAGCAATAAGGCTGCAGAGTAACACACTGGCTGCTAACTGCACTCTCTAGCCAAGAGACTGAGGGGGACGCTTTTTTGTCACGGACCACATCCGGCGCTGACAGGATATGGTCTGTTAGCAGTCGTCCGGTTGATTTAATAGCCCGTAAATACGTTTTTTCGTTTTTACTGATAGATAATTAGTTATTAGCGGTACTGCATTTTAAATAAAAATAGCGCAAATCTGCTTATGAATTATAAAAGTTAGTCAATCCGCTGTAAAGCTAACAAATTGTTTAGGTCCGCTATAAGCGGATTAGCGCTTTAGCGCTCCCTGGCGGTCTGGCGTCCACCTTTGCGTTTTAGTATAATATGAGAAATAACAGCTACCTTTGAGCTACAGCTGCATCTGACCTCCCACGTTATACATAGTTCCCACACACGTGACGAGTATTGCGCAATACCGGGTTTTTCGCCACCCGTAAAGTCAGAGATGGCGGACAAACAGACTCGAGCTACCACAGCTAAATACATTACTAGCTTGACCAAGGCAAAAGAGCAAAATGGCAGTGGTCGGAGTTGAATGAGTTGGAGAAAGAAATCATGGCAGACGAAGCGGACAACTTGTCACCAATAAGTTACTCTGATATCATTAATTATTTAATTACTACGAGGAGTGCACACCGAGGAGCTTCACAGCTTTAAATCCAAAAAAGATAAGTAAACTGTCTCAATCATAACCAGCTAAATAAAGGTTTAACTAAAATAACACACAGCCAACAAACAGTCCAGGCTCAACACGGACCAGAACCAGCACTTTTTGAGTGTAACTGTGTTGGAAGTTAGCATGTCGCGTTAGCTAACCACAGCTAACCACAGCAGTAGATGGTGCTAAATCGTGGGAAAAAAAAAAAACAGCTCCAACACACAGACAGTTGTACTCTAACATTGTTCTGACATTGTTTCACAAAATGATTTATGTAGAATATTTTGTTTACCGGCCAAAAGCACAACGTCTTCAGAGCAGATCCGAGCAGACTCAGAGAGAGGTGGGGCTGCTGTGAGCTTCTCCGATGAGATAAATCCTTCACGTTTACTTATTTTTGGGATTAAGTGAAACCTGCGCGTTGCCCAAACGTCTACCCGACTGGAACACCCACTGACCCAACACGAAGTAACCATTGCAATTAATTAGAAATAAACAAAAAAAAAACAACGTGAAAAATACACAGCCAGTAGACTGTGCTGTAACTGCTGCTCTCGTAGCGTTCCGCCTCCACGCATGAGGGTCAACCCGGAAATTCCACAGATGTTACGTCACATGGGAACTATGTATACTGCGGTCACGTTATTATTGTTTCATGCTGGAGCTGTGTGGAGTTTTATCTACATGAAGGAATAACGTGCGTTGCTTCCAGCATATTAAAAATAAAACTACACCCCTCAACTTCCACTGAACTGTCTGTTCGTAAATCCTTTGTCATATAGCAGGAGTTGGAGAGATAAATATTCACAGCTGTTGGAGAATCAGCTGGAAGTTTGCAACAAACTTCGCTGGTCGGTAGGGTTAGGCATCGAGAATCGTTCGGAACCGGGACTAACTGTCCGGTTTTCCCGGAATCGTTCAAAATATTAATTTGCAATTCCTATGTTCGATGCTAGTTAGCCGACCGGAAGTAGCCGCCGCAATCCACCGGAAGTGTGCACTCGAGATCTAAAGCTTACTAATTAATAAAATGACCAGTCAGGTCAGTGCAGCACTTGCAATAATTTTATATCATGCAAAGGAGGGCGGAGAAGTAAAATAGTGTCCCGTCTTTTACGCGCTCCACCGGATTATTTTCGCTTCGTATCCGACCGGAAGTACAGAGTGGTCCGTCTGCAAAACGCTCCGCCGAACTTTTCGCTAATCGCTACCTCTTCGGCTCCATCAGGTAAATAAATAAACTATAAACTACATCTCATACCAACATTAAGGCAGCTAACAAGTTATACTCCGCTTAAAGCGGTAAGTCAGCTCAAATACAAACACGATGCTAACGTTAGCTTGTATTTTTTTTCTTAGACAAACGACCTGAAATGGCTTCACAGTGTTCACCAGCGTCCAAGGTAAAAACGTCAGTGTTAACTGAATGAAGAGTGACACAGAACAGTTACAGCATATGTTGTGAAAAGGTTGCATTGTAGGAGGTGGTGAAGAGACGACACGGGAGACGGGATGCAGGTCTTCACTTTATTCACTCCTACTTTCAACTGGCGGGAAAACCACCCAACACCGCCTTATATACCAACATAACATCCGGTCCTCTGGACCTTTCACAATAAAAGCATCCTTAACACCTTGGGTCCACTGGGTGTGAGTAGAGCCCCCTAGTGGTCCACCACACACGCCCCCCCAGAACACCCAGTAAGGTCCATCACTAGTCCCGCATTTTAGGTTTGATTAAACGCCCAGAACGGCTGAACCTGGGCCCCGCAGAACCAGTTCGATGAAGCGGGGGGTGACGAGGAGGGGCTGCAGAAGATTCGGGCTCCAATGGTTGTTGAGAGTCTCTGGAAGGAGGGCAGCCATCCGTTAGCAACGTGGATGGAGGTCTGCCCCTGCGAGGAGCCTGGGCCGTAACAACCTGATCATCTGACATAACAGTCTGATGAAGCGGGGGGCGACGAGGAGGGCCTGCAGAAGATTCGGGCTCCAATGGTCGTTGAGAGTCTCTGGAAGGAGGACCGCAGTCCGTTAGCAATGTGGATGGAGGTCTGCCCCTGCGAGGAGCCTGGGCCGTAACAACCTGATCATCTGACATAACATGAGCTGGTTTAAGCCTATCAATACAGACAGTCTCAGTACGACCCCCTAAATCTAAAAGGAAATGTTTTGGACCTGGCTGAAGAACCCGAAACGGTCCATCATACACAGGCTGTAGTGGTGTCCTGTGTGCATTGTGTTTGACAAAAACAAATTTAGAGGACTCCAGACTCTTAGGGACAAATGACTGAGGTAAACAATGGTGTACCGGGCCAGGGACACGAACGGAGTCCTCCTGAGACGAAAAATGTTGCAACGGCGGAGCGAACTGTGGTGAGGGTACCTCAGGTAAAAACTCACCGGGGACGCGCACAGGCTGACCGAAAACCAGTTCAGCCGGGGAAGAGTTCAGGTCCTCTTTGGATGCGGTACGTAAACCCAACAAAACCCAGGGAAGACGGTCAATCCAGTTGTCACCGGTCAATGCAGCGCGCAGTGCAGCTTTCAATGACCTGTGAAACCGTTCACACAAACCATTAGCTTGAGGGTTGTAAGCTGTGGTCCTGTGAACGTTCGTCCCCAGGCCCTTGGCCATGGTAGACCAAAGCTCAGAAACAAACTGCGGGCCCCTGTCTGATGTAATGTCTGAAGGGGGGCCAAAACGTGCAACCCAGGTAGACAAAAATGCCCGGGCCACCACTGCAGCCGTTGTGGATGTCAGAGGAACCACCTCAGGCCACCTGGTGGTCCGATCTATCATAGTCAGCAGATGAGTAAAACCTTGTGATGGAGGCAGAGGGCCCACCAGGTCCACGTGCACATGGTCAAACCGCCGACTAGGGATAGGGAAAGGTTCCAAAGGTGCTTTGGTGTGCCTGTCAACCTTAGCACGCTGACATGGGACACACGCTGCTGCCCACTCCTTAACCGCTTTACGCAGACCGGGCCAAACAAACTTTGAGCTGACCAGTTTCACCGATGCTCTAACCCCTGGGTGAGAAAGGGAATGCAAGGAGTCAAAAACGCGGCGTTGCCATGAAACTGGAACCAGGGGGCGGGGCCTGCCAGTAGAAACGTCACAGAGCAGGAGAGGACCTCCGTCATCCACCTGCCGTTCCTCCAACTCGAGGCCCGTGGGCCCGGACTGGAGCTCGAGTATTTCTGCGTCGCTACGTTGGTCCGCAGCCATGGCAGAAAAATCGATGCCCACGTACACGGGGGAGATCAGCACCCGGGAGAGACAGTCGGCCACCACGTTGGACTTTCCAGCCACATGCTGAATGTCTGTAGTAAATTCAGACACCGCTGCGAGGTGGCGTTGCTGGCGGGCAGACCAGGGGTCAGAAATTTTCGACATAGCAAACACCAAGGGTTTGTGGTCAACGTATGCAGTGAACTGGCGGCCTTCCAGGAAAAACCTGAAATGGCGTGTAGCTAGGTAAAGCGCCAGCAACTCCCTGTCGAAAACACTGTATTTAAGCTCATTGTCCCGCAGCGTACGGCTGTAAAATGCAAGCGGCTGCCAAACTCCTGACACCTGCTGTTCTAACACAGCCCCCACCGCAACATCAGAAGCGTCTGTTGTCAAAGCTATTTGTGCCGCCGGGGATGGGTGGGCCAGAAGGGCAGCAGTGGCCAGTGCAGCTTTAGCATCACCAAATGCCTGTAGGCGTTCTGGTGTCCAGTCAACACTGTCGTTGGGCTTTTTCTTTTTCAGCGCTCCATAGAGCGGGCGCAGCAGTTGTGCTGCCCTGGGGAGGAACCGGTTATAGAAATTAACCATTCCCAAAAATTCTTGTAGCGCTTTAACAGACTGGGGTTGTGGAAAATCTGACACCGCCTGCACTTTGTTTGGTAACGGGACAGCACCACTGGCAGAAATGCGGTGGCCCAAAAAATCAATGACTGGCAGCCCAAACTGGCATTTTGCTGTATTTACAATCAGGCCATGTGCTGCTAGGCGCTGAAAAACCTCACGGAGGTGGGACATGTGCTGGTCAGCTGAGCTGCTAGCCACCAGGATGTCGTCCAGATACACAAATACGAATGACAGACCCCTTAGGACTGAATCCATCAACCGCTGAAATGTTTGTGCTGCACCTTTAAGACCAAAAGGCATGCGCAAAAACTCAAACAGGCCGAAAGGCGTGATCACAGCGGTCTTAGGGACATCCTCCACATGCACAGGAACCTGGTGGTACCCGCGTACTAAATCTACTTTAGAAAAAATGGAGGTCCCAGCCAGGTGCACTGAAAAATCCTGGATGTGGGGGATGGGGTAACGATCGTTCTCCGTGATGTTATTAAGGCGGCGGAAATCCCCACATGGTCGCCATTTGCCGTCTGCTTTGGGCACCATGTGCAGGGGGGAGGCCCACGGGCTGTTTGAGCGCTGCACGATGCCTAAATGCTCCATGTTAGCAAACTCTTCCTGTGCTATTGCTAGCTTAGTAGCATCGAGGCGGCGTGCACGTGCGAACACCGGGGGGCCTGTTGTGGGAATATAATGTTCAACCCCATGCTTTGTGTTTGTGTTGGCAAAGTTAGGAACAGTCAGCGAGGGAAACTCAGACAATAAACGCTGAAACACATTACCCGAAGCTAAAAAGTTAGCGTGCATTAAAGGCCCAGCTCCTCGCGTCTCACAAGGCAGTGACGAGAACGACACAGCGTCTATTAAACGCCTGTTAGCCATATCAACCAGGAGCCCGTGAGCACAAAGAAAATCAGCCCCTAAAATAGGGACTGAGCTAGCAGCTACCACAAAGTTCCACTGGAAGTCTCGTTCATGGAAACGAACAGTCACCAACCTTTCACCAAACGTCCTGATGGGTGAGCCGTTAGCCGCGGTTAGCTGCGGCCCGCAGCCTTCAGCCAA
>JBBPBX010066159.1:0-15937 GCA_038048925.1 Garcialebias charrua | reverse complement strand
TTGTGTCGACCACTCGACGGTGAGTCGTTCGTTTTATGTATTTGGGTTCCTTTTATGAAATAGAAATGCGGTGGCGACACGCCATGTATTTGAGATTTAAAAGTGGTCTTAGTGATTAAAAGATCATTCTCTTTTTGTTAATTTCGTGGCCGAATAGAATATATATACGTAAAGTATTAAATAAATCCTTTGATTTTTGTAATTTCATCCTTTTAGGATCATTTTAGTTACTTTTCATTAAATCTGTTGACTGCCTATAGAAATTTGGAATTGGTTTAATTTATTTTGGGTTACGCAAGAAAAAAGAAATTACTATTTGTTTTTTGAAACAATATTGAAGTAAATTAAGCTTAATTCCATTCATTCATTCTTATGGGGCCAAGATGGTGTAGAGGCAGGGCTGCCAACTTGGGACCCGAAGGACACAGGTTCAAACCCCGGCCCCGGCCATTACACACCTTGGGGTGTCTATGAGTGCACACCTATTTCCCCAGCTCCCCGGGCGCTTTCTATGGCTGCTCACTGCACCACCTGGTGGTGGTTGGGTTAAATGCAGAGACAAATTTCGTCTTGTATGGGAAACATACACAGATGACAAAAATGTGACATTTATTTATTTATTTATACAGGCTAGCCTCGTTGAGTCATGGGGACTCATTTACAAGACGGACCTGTCTCACTCACACCAAACAACCATCCACTCTCACACTCACACCTAGGGTCAATTTAGAGTCACCAATCAGCCTAACGTGCATGTTTTTGGTCTGTGGGAGGAAACCGGAGTAGCCGGAGGAAACCCACGCATGCACGGGGAGAACATGCAAACTCCACCCAGAAAGGCCCCCGGACCGGGATTTGAACCGGCAACATTCTCGCTGAGAGGCAGCAGCTCTACCAGTTGTGCCACCGTGCTACCCATTGACTCTTACGTATATGAATTAAACTTGGATACAACTTGGAAGTGCACTTTAAAACGAGTTTGCACTCACCCAGCACACTCACTCTTTGCCCCACTCCCCTCAGGACGGAGGTTGAGGAGCATCAAATGTAGAACCACTAGACTGAGGAACAGCTTCTACCCTGAGGCTGTTAGACTCATGAATGAATAAATAAAAATAAAATTAAAATAAACACTGCAAAATATCACATCATGCTGATGCTGATCTGTTTTCTTGTTGCTGTGTTCATCTGTGACCATCTGCTCATACAGACTCATGTTCGTGCTGCTGTTTATAATGATGTTTTTCCACTATATTAGGGCTTAGTGTATTACTAGTTGATGTTTTTCTTAGTTAATTCTAGATGTTATTACTGTTTTTCTCTTGCATTTGTTGTTGGATGTAACTGGGACCCCGTGTACATAATCTCGTTTTCATCACATGTACCACATGCGGTGCAAATGACAATAAAGACTCTCTGACTCTGACTCTGACTTTAAACTTGATCTTTAACTTTAATTAGATTTGTACTGTTGAAGTGGTCTTTGAATTGAAGTTATAATAATAATAAACTTTATTTGTATTGCACCTTCCTACAATGCCTTGCATTGACCAAGGTACTTAACAGGACATTTGAATGATTCTTCAAAAAAACCTGCTGGAATTATTTTATTTGTTTTTGTCCAGTCACTGGTTAACTTTAAGAGCGGGTTGAAGACCTTTCTTTTTAAGCGAGCCTACTCTGCCTCCTCATGATTCTATCTTTGACTTTAGTTGATACTGTTATTGGTTTTACTTGTTTTATTACTTGTTTTATTTGACCTTTAATTTTGTTGCACTTTGTAGCACTTTGAGATTTTCATTAATGAAAAGTGCGTTATAAATTAAATTCATTATTATTATTAGTAGTAGTATTTGGTCCAAGGTGTTTATGAATTGAAATAATCTTTTCATTGAAATATAACATGAAGGAGTTGCACAATTCTGTGGAAACCATGTGAGAGGGTAGAGAGTTAGGAGATGAGACAGAATGGTGAAGGAGAGAGAACAATGTTTTTGAATTACCAACATTAGAAGTGATGTCTGAGAAGTAGCTGGATTTGGCTTGAGAAATACTGTTTTTGTAATGGATGAGGTGGTTTGCATAAAGTTCCTTGTAAATTGTGAGACCAGATTTTTTATAGAGACGCTCTAGCCGCCAACCTTTGATTTTCAGGGAGCAGAGTTCTGGAGTGAACCAGGGTGCAGAGTTGGAGAAGAAAACGGTCCGGGTTTTCAGAGGAGCAACAGAGTTAAGGATGTTGGTTAGGCCGGTGTTGAATAATGTGACAAGATCATCTGGGTTGGAGGAGTTGAAAGTGGAGAGGGTATTATTAATATGAGATAAAATGATGTCATGGTTGATATTCTTGATATTACGGAAGGAAAGAGTGCGTTGAGGTTTATCTGAGGAAAATTTAAGATTAACATTGAATGAAATCATCAGGTGATCAGTAAATGGAAGGTCATCAGAAGAACAGTTAAGAGGAGAAAGTCAGGTGCAGCAGAGTAAGTCCAATGTGTGGCCCATCTTGTGTGTTGGAAAGTTGATGAATTGTTGAAAGGCACAGCTGTCCAGGCAAGATGTGAAGTCTTTGGTTAGTGGGTTGTTTTCTTCATCCAAATGAATGTTGAAATCGCCCAGCAGAAGAATATTGGGTGAAAGAGCAGTTAGATGGGCCATTAAAGCAGCAAAGTCATTCATGAAGGAGCTGTTCACTTTTGGCAGGCGGTAGATAGTGTCCACAACGGTGGGGGTCGGGCCTGAGAGCAGACACACAATGTGTTCGAAGGAGGAGGAGGGGGTGTGAACCGGAGTGACCTTCCAGTTCTCGCGGTGAATTATCGCGAGACCTCCCCCTCTGCCTGAGGCGCGGGCCTTGGCGGTGTAAATAAGCCCCGGTGGAGTGGACTCATTCAGATGAAAAAAGTCGTTTTGTTGTTACCACGTTTCTGTTCAACAGAAGAAATCCAGTTTTCGGTCGGATATTAGATTGTGAATAAGCTGACCTTTGCCCGTGAGGGAGCGAACGTTCAGAAGTCCAAACTTTACGGAGGAGGCGGAGGTAGTGACCGGAGCGTTAGCCGACCGAGCTAGGTTGGCTAACGTGCTGCTGCTGTTAGCGGTCCGAGCATTGCGGCGTGAAGAATGGCGAGAGTCAGACCAGATGGAGGTTATGGGATTAGCCTAGTCAGCGTTGAGTCGACGGCGCGAGCCCCGGTGGATGTATCTCCGACGATGATGGAAGGCAATTTCCTGAAGAGGGAGAACAGGCGGCGTGGCTGGTAGGAAACGAAGACGAAGGAGCTCGACGGCAGAATAACGGAGCAGGCCAGACGCTGGGTGGTGGTGGATGAGAAGCAGGAGAGTCCAAACGAGAGTAGGCAGCAGGTAAATCCAAGTAAAATCCATGTTTGTTGATGAGTAGAAATGCCCAGGCAAGGGTCGGTGAAAAACAGCAGAAAGTACTGAATAAAACAAAAACAAGAAAAAAGTACGAGGAGCAGCGGCAGCGAGGTGTGCCCGTGTTCACTCCCGGAAGCAGACTCTTCACTTGTGAAAGCTTGTTCAGTCACATTCTGACGGTCATGGGAACTCGTTTTGAAGCGAAAACTTAACGCGCGATGGAGATTAGCTTAGCCTGCTACCGCTAACGCCTGCTGGACTCGTCGAGCGCTCCGTAACATCTATATCACCACGCACTTACGTTTTGTGTTGCAGCTTTTTCTGTCCGGGTTGAAAGTGAAGCAGCCACTTCAACCCGAACAGAAAAAGAAAAGCGTCAGTGAAACGCTGTAAAATCCTATCGAAAATATGCTTAAAATTCATATCATCGTTATTGAATAAAAGTATATCGTGAGATATATCGATATCGAATTATTGCCCAGCACTAATATTGGTAGAACTTTTCTGTCCCAAACACTATGGCCCAACATTCCTTTTCTATCTGGGCATAACCCCGTTCTGTTGGAGTCAGCACTCTGCTTGCAAATGCTACAGGTTTCTCTTTCTTTGTCAAAGCTACTCTTAGTCCTGCCTCTGAAGCATCACATTGCAGGGTTAGATCCTCATTTTGGTCATAGTACTCGAGTAGTGCTGCATTTGTTATTTTATCTTTCAGTCTTTCTAAAGCTGTCTCGTGCACCTCTGTCTATTCCCACATCTTCTCTTTGTGTGTAAGTTGTCTCAAAACTTCACAGTCTTCAGAAAGATGATCACAAAACTTTGAAAGGTAGTTCAACATACTTACAAGCCTCTGTACACCCTTAACATCTGTGGGCCTCGGCAGCTCACAGACTGCCTGTACTTTCTCTGGGTCAATTTGAAGGCCATCTGCAGTTAATGTGTCCAATGTAGGGTACAGACTCTCTCCTCAGCTTAAACTTGTCTGCACTGAGTTTTAATGTCTCTTTGTCTGCACCTCAGTAGAGAACACATCTTAAGTTTTTGTCATGATCCTTGTTAGCTTCCTTCTTTGTGTCTCCCTCCCCTAAGTTTTTCCTACTCCCTGCTTGCTTTTCGTCTCGTCTGCGACCCTTCAGCGCTCACTCGAACCAATATGGAATTAATAAATTGGGCTGTTTCTTCAATGGATAAGATTTTTTCCACGAAGCGGACCGTGCCAGGAGAAGCTGTCTGTCCCTCCGACACACACGCGGCTGGATACGTGCTGGACTCGTGGGGTCAGTGGCAGCCCATGTGTCTGACCGTCTTAAGTGTCGAAGACGTGGAGGATTTGTGGATTATTGGAATATTGGTAGCAACTGCTCTGTTTTTTGGCGTAAGCGGAGTTGTTTGTTACTGGAAACTGAGGGAGGCTTCGGCAGCTATCAGCGCGCTGTCGGCACTACCTGATCAGCAAAATTCTCTGAACCGGGCCGTGAGCTCCTCATCCCAGCTGTTGTATGAGCTCAATCGCTCGCTTGGAGCGGTGGTGGATCACCGCGGACCTGCTGTGCGTTTTGGGACTTGTTTACAGCCACCCCGGATCAATCAAGGGACAGATGGGAGTTCATAGAGCGGAGCGGAGCGGAACCACATATTACTTGGATTTTTTTCGGCCATGAAACAGCACCACAGACTTGATGGCGGCAGTGGAAAAGAACACTGTGGTCTATTGGATAACAAACAAGAATATTATCTGGCTTCTGTACATGTCCTTGAAAAGAAGGCTGTCGGAAGCCATTCTCCTGGGAGTGTGGAGCTGAAGAGACCTGCTGCCCCCCCCCCCCCCAGAGATTTCTGTGCAGCCTCAGATAACGCCCAGCTGCACATCTGCTGAACTTTGTGTTTGTCTGAAATTACTCACAGACTCTATCTCCTTGCCTGCCGTCTCTCAATTTGTTATTGTAACTAAATGTGCTTTTTGATATGGTTTTTACTGGATCACGCGGTGTCTTGAAGACAAAATGTGATTCATCTTTTTTTAATATCAATGCTGTAAAACCCCGTGTCTTTGCCTGTTTTCCTGCTTTTGACCTTCATCTGGGGACAGATGAGAGCGGCCGCGCTATAAGCATATCATGTGTTGATAAACATATCATGTGTTGATAAACATGTCATGTGCTTTGTTAAGCTGCAGCTTTTTGCACTCATTCTCTCTCCTGGATGACTGTAACTACATATTTACGTTGTACTGGTGAAAATTGATGCAATGTTAATAAACCTTCTTGTATCTTGTATCTTGTATCTTCACCTGTAATCAGAATATCATCAGCAATGACATGCATTGCTGGTACGCCCTCTAGTGCGTGCACAAGTTTCCTTTTGAAAACTTATGGAGCTGGGCTTATACCCATTGGCATCCTGAGCCAACGGTATTGTCCGAATGGGGTTGCAAACAAGGTGAAATAACTGGACTCTTCATCCAATTTGATATGCCAGAATCCATGTTTCACATCACAAACAGTAAATACCTTGGATTTTGAGAGTCCTGGTAGGATGTCATCAATAGTGGAGAGAGGAAAATGGCTCCTTTTCAGTGCTTTGTTAATGATTTGTGGTCTATACAGAGCGTTGGCTTTCCATTTGGTTTTGTCACAGATACCATGCTGCTTATTCAATCAGTGCTGTGCTCCACAGGTGCTATGATTTCTTTGCATTTCAGATCCTTAAGTTCCTCTTTGATTGGAGTCATCATAGCAACCGGCACTCTGCGTTTGGGCAATTTAACTGGTGGTATACTCTTATCTATTTCAATGTTGTACTAGGGGTGGGCGATATGGCTCAAAAATTATATCGTGATATTTCAGAGTATTATCACGATAACGATAAATTTCGTGATATAACCCAAAAAAAATAATCAAATTTATTTATTTGACAAAATTAACTTAACATGTTGCTTTGCAGTATTATATAAAATTTTAAAAAACAACAAGGGGTAATTTTACTGAAATTACTTTATTTAGTAAAGTATTTAGTCTCCAAGTAAAACTACACCTGCACTTTAGTTTTTGTGGTGGTTTTTTTAATCTATATTTTGTGCAGACTTTTTCAATCTAAATAACAGATCATTTTTAAAGTATATATTTTTTCTTCAGAGATTACCTGGCTAACATCAGTCTGTCAGGAGATGTGGCAGAGTGAAGAAATATGTTTATAAAAAATGTTACATACAGCTCCTTTAAATGAGCTGTAACTTCTACAAGTTGATCAGCTGACCCGGCTGAAACTTGTTCATGTTTCAGCTTCATCTGTTCATTTGGCATCATTCCTCTTGATTCATTTTTTTAACTGATCTGTGTCTGATGTGGACGGACTGTGGAGCCGCGCGAGTTTGACACAGTTACAGCGGGGACACGCAGCGAGACATGCAGCACCGAGCTGCGCAGAGCGGAGCAGGGCGGGGGAGGAGGGGAGGAGGGGACAGCTGTCTGCAGGCTGCAGAGCAGGGGGAGAGAAGTTGAGACGCGCGCGCGTTGTTTTTAACATTTTAGCAGTAACTAATTAGCGTTTTACACCAGTAGACTGGTGGAGGGGAGGTGCGCAGTTGTTTTAAAGTGCTCGGGTGTTAAGGGGCGGGGCGCCCTGACGTATTACGTCATGAAATTAGCATATCATGATATAAGGTTTTTGCCCGGGCAAGCTTTTTATACCGGTATTACCGGTAACGATATGATATGGCCCAGCCCTATGTTGTACTCGCCTTCTAGGCAGCCAACACCTGTACTGTCAATCGCCAGAATGTTCTTGTACTGTACTTTTATCAGCTTCATGGCTTCACTAGCTTTTCTGCCCAGCAAGAGGACTCTGTCCTCCTGATCCACCACTTTAAACTCCAGCCTGTACAGTTTATCATTTCTTGGATTTCAATGATTTACTTTACATTTGCCAAGTGGTCGTAATTTACTTTTGTTTTACATGACAAGTACTTTCTCTGTGTTATCCAATTGTGTGTTTGAGTTCAGCAGTTGTATTGGAATAACATTGCATGTAGCACCACAGTCTATCTGAAAATTGACCATTTTTTCTCCATCAACATGTCTGCAAATAGTTGTCAACTTCTGTTGTTCAATAAACCAAGTGAAGGAAACACACATGTCAGAGTGGCGGCACTATTAGAGCCAGCCCGCAAGCCACAGAACACCGGCAGCAGGCTCTTAGCTGTTAACAAGGTGAAATGTCCGCTGCTCAGCTTCATTCTAACTCCGGCAGAAGTGGTGGAGGTGGGGGGTGGGAGGAGTGACGATATTCCAATGCGCAGCAACGCTTTCCTCAGCCCTCCCCATCTTGTATTCTCACAGACATAGTCTCGCGAGTTTTGGGTGCGGTGACTCACGAGACTTTAAGACAGCAGTGGAGCTATCGGTGCGTGAGAGCGCTGTGGAGTGAATGTCAGTACGCAGTAAACATGGATGCAAAACTAGCGAACAAGCAAACGAAAACTTATTATTTTCACACAGAGTGGGAGGAGGAGTATTTTTTTGTTTATTCTAATTCAAAGTCTATTTGCCTCATCTGTAATTCGAGCGTTGCCTTGCCCAAAAAGTGTAACTTGAAGCGGCATTTCAAGACGATGCACAAACTGAGACAGATTTCCCTCCTAAAAGTTGTTTACGGACTCAGAAAGTGTGGGAGCTAAAAAACAAGCTTGCAGCCCAGCAATCGTTCTTCACTCAGCCCAGCACAAAAGGTAAGGTTGCTACGATCGCCTCCTACCGTGTTAGCTGCATCCTGGCTCAACATAAGAAGTCTTTCAGTGATGGAGAAGTTATGAAAGAAGCGTTTATTATTCTGCATTATTCAGAGTCAGAGTCAGAGAGTCTTTATTGTCATTTGCACCGCATGTGGTACATGTGATGAAAACGAGATTATGTACACGGGGTCCCAGTTACATCCAACAACAAATGAAAGAGAAAAACAGTAATAACATCTAGAACTAACTAAGAAAAACATCAACTAGTAATACACTAAGCCTAATATAGTGGGAATAAACAGCAGCACGAACATGAGTTTGTATGAGCAGATGGTCACAGATGAACACAGATGAACACAGCAACAAGAAAACAGATCAGCATCAGTATGATGTGATATTTTGCAGTGTTTATTTTTTATTTTATTTTTATTTATTCATGAGTCTAACAGCCTCAGGGTAGAAGCTGTTCCTCAGTCTAGTGGTTCTACATTTGATGCTCCTCAACCTCCGTCCTGAGGGGAGTGGGGCAAAGAGTGAGTGTGCTGGGTGAGTGAGGTCTTTCATGATGCAGGTGGCTCTTTTCCTGCATCTGGAGGTGTAAATGTCTGTGATGGTGGGGAGACTGACTCCAACAGACTTCTGTGCAGCCTTCACCACTCTCTGTAGAGCTTTCCTCTCTTCAACTGTGCAGCCTCCATGCCACACGTTGATGCTGGAGCACAGGACGCTCTCCACTGCACACCTGTAGAACGAGGTGAGGACTGGGCTGCTCAGACCAGCTCGTCTCAGCCGTCTGAGGAAGTAGAGTCTCTGATGACCTTTCTTGATCAGGCTGGTGGTGTTGTTGCTCCAGCTGAGGTTATCATTCATGTGTACACCCAAGTATTTGTAGCTGGAGACCACTTCCACTGCAGATCCACCTATTTTCAGTGGGGCATGGGTGTGTTTGTTCCTTCTGAAGTCCACAATCATCTCCTTTGTCTTCTTCACATTCATGTGAAGATTATTCTCTTTGCACCAGCTCTCCAGGTGTTCCACCTCCTGTCTGTAGCTGGACTCATCATTGTTTGTGATGCATCCCACCACCGCTGTATCATCTGCAAACTTAACAATATGACAGCCTGGAAGTGTGGCTGTACAATCATATGTGTGATTATTTACCTGGATTATTGAGCATAAATCAGGATGTTATTCTGTTATTCACCTGGATTATTGAGCATAAATCAGGATGTTATTCTGTTATTCACCTGGATTATTGAGCATAAATCAGGATGTTATTCTGTTATTCACCTGGATTATTGAGCATAAATCAGGATGTTATTCTGTTATTCACCTGGATTATTGAGCATAAATCAGGATGTTATTCTGTTATTCACCTGGATTATTGAGCATAAATCAGGATGTTATTCTGTTATTCACCTGGATTATTGAGCATAAATCAGGGTGTTATTCTGTTATTCACCTGGATTATTGAGCATAAATCAGGATGTTATTCTGTTATTCACCTGGATTATTGAGCATAAATCAGGATGTTATTCTGTTATTCACCTGGATTATTGAGCATAAATCAGGGTGTTATTCTGTTATTCACCTGGATTATTGAGCATAAATCAGGATGTTATTCTGTTATTCACCTGGATTATTGAGCATAAATCAGGATGTTATTCTGTTATTCACCTGGATTATTGAGCATAAATCAGGATGTTATTCTGTTATTCACCTGGATTATTGAGCATAAATCAGGATGTTATTCTGTTATTCACCTGGATTATTGAGCATAAATCAGGATGTTATTCTGTTATTCACCTGGATTATTGAGCATAAATCAGGATGTTATTCTGTTATTCACCTGGATTATTGAGCATGCATCAGGGTGACCCGTTTTTCGAATTGGACCAAAGCTGGTCCATCTTCCATCTGAATTTCGGTGTTCAGTAACTCAGAGTGCCGGACGGGACCGTTCAAAAAATTTCTGTCTGACCAGGTTCGGACGTTTTCACCTCACCGGTCATTCTGAGCTACCTTGCCCGGCCAGGTGAGCCCCAAAGCCGGAGAGCCACCCACGAAGACCCGGTGTTTCTTCTTCCACTCTCACTGGCCCGTTCCCGCACCTGGACCTGCGGTTCTCCTGGTTTCAACAAGATTGCAGGGAAGTTTTCAGACTATGCTGATTTTTTCTGCTGTCCTTTGTTGACCTCGTGGCGTGGGGGGAAGATAACGTACCTGGTTCATGAGCATCGGGGGAGGTGTTTCTGACTGGACCAGAACCGAATCGAACTGGCTGTGGGGACACCGTCTTTAATCCACATTAAAGTCTGTTTACCCCCGTGGAGCCTGAGCCCATCTGCGCGTGCGGCCGTGGGGATGCTTGCAGCTGGAGCTGCGCTCTCTGCTTTGTGCTCATTCTGCTCACACGCGCGTTCATCTGAAGGACCCGCGGATAAACTGCTGATGAAATCATTTCTGGAGCTGAGAGGTCTTCAGCCCTCTGGTAAGACTTGCTGTGTTTTTTCTGGAGGTGGTTTTTTTCATTCTGAAGAGGCTGAAGGCTGACGAAGAAAGCAGCAATAGCAGCAATAATAACGAACATCTTACCTGCTGTAGATAACTTTTTAAAGAGCCTCATTTTTGAAGAGTCCAATACCTCAACAACAACAAATATCTTATCTGCTGTAGATAACTCTTTAAAGAGCCTCATTTGTTGTTGTGAGCTCAACAATAAACATCTTACCTACTGCAGATAACTTTAAAAAGCCTCATTTCGTTGTTGTGGGCTGTTTTGTGGATCAGACGAGCGTAGAGTGAAGCACGGAGGATCAGGATCGTCGCTGTTTTGGTGCCTGTTTTTCACACCGTTGTGAGCTGTTGGGAGCTGTTTGTGGATCAGACGAGCAGAAAGTGAAGTGCGGAGGATCAGGATCGTCGCTGTTTGGTGGTGCCTGTTTCACACTGTTGGGAGCTAATTGTGGATCAGACGGGCGGAGAGAAAAGTGTGCCGCTGAGGATCAGGAGCTGCTGTCGCTGTTGTTTGGTGCTGTTCACGCTGTTGTTCCTTTGCTGTCCTGATACAGGCTACAATCATGCCTTTAATTTTAGGAGGCTTTTCTGGCACCACACTCTGCTGTTTGCTGCAAATTGCTTGTTTCTACCCGTTGATTCTGGATCCAGCTTGTGTTAACCAGGGCCACATCCATTCATATTCACAGGGGGGCTGGATCCCCTCTCACACAAACTATAGTTGGGCCTCCTCAACGGAATTGTTTGCCCACTTAATCTGTGACGCTTTATGGTCTGAGACTTTTCTGCATCATTCATATTACTGTCATTATTTTCAGTTCTCAGACTACCTGGAATCACTGAATCTTATCAACACATCTGGATCTGCCCATCACTGCAACTTTCATTGTTTTTGGGTTCTGAATGATCGTATCTTCATCAATGTTTCTCATGGTTCAATTATGGGTGCAAAATGTCACACTGTTAACTCCTGTAACTACACATCATTGACAAAGAAGTCAAGTAAATGTCTGATATTAATGTTGTTATTGATCTCAGGGATTCAGCCCAACCTAGGGCCCTCCATTAACTACAGTACTCCTAGTGAGTTTAAAAATAATTCAGGTCTCCATTTCCTGCATGTAAACGCTCGTAGCCTCATAAAAAAACTTGATGAATTGAAAATCCTAATCAGTTCTTCTGGGGCAGATGTGATCGTTATCTCTCTGAAACTAATCAGTTCTTCTTGGGGCAGATGTGATCGTTATCTCTGAAACTTGGCTCAAAAAATCTGTTTTGAAAAATGACCTGGCAATCAATGAATTTAAGATCTATCGTTGTGATCGTAATAAAAAGGGAGGTGGAGTCGCTATTTACATCAGAGACTCTTTGGCTGCCAGGATTGCATCTAAAAAAACAATCGCAAACCAGTTTGAGGCTTTAGCTGTGAACATCAGTTTGAAAGGAGGTCAGCCCTTAACTGTTGTAGGTTGTTATCGTCCCCCCTCCGCAACACCTGAAGCTCTATCCTCCCTGACTGAATTCATAGGAAATTTAAAACACAATGAGATTGTTATGGCAGGAGATTTCAACATTGACTGGAATAAGTCGACCCCCCTCTGTGATAAATTCAGGGAATGTTGCCTATCTCTCAATCTAACACAACTTATCGATTCTCCCACCAGACCAAACTTAAAATGTCCCGAAAAATCTTCCACCTTAGATCTGTTTTTCACAAATGCACCTCACAAATTTCCTGGTATAGGTGTATTTGCTAACGTTTTGAGTGATCATTCCGTAATAGCAGCTCTTAGATCTACTAAACTTCCACTTGCTAAGCCCAGAATAATCCAAAAAAGGGATTTGAAACGTTTCAGTGAACAGTCATTCCTTTGGGATCTATCCCACTTTGACTGGCAACGTACCCTACAAATCAATGACGTGAACACCGCTTCTTATCTCAGACCTCCAAAAATCTAAATGATCCTAAAAAATTCTGGAAAACCATTAAATCTCTCTCAGGCACCCCCCCCAGTCATCTGACCTCCCATCACAATTTCTTGTTGACTCTGTTCCTGTGTGAAATAAGCACGAGATCCTGAACTGTTTCAATAAACATTTTGTTGCTTCTAGTTCATTATTTGACACAGTTACAAACGGAAAATCAGCCACTTTATCTAATAATCATCCATCCATCCATCCATTTTCTTCCGCTTATCCGGGTTGGGTCGTGGGGGTAGCAACCTAAGTAGGGAGGCCCAGACTTCCCTCTCCCCAGCCACTTGGAGCAGCTCCTCTGGGGGAATCCCAAGGCATTCCCAGGCCAGCCGAGAAACATAGTCCCTCCAGCGTGTCCTGGGTCTTCCTCTGGGTCTCCTCCCGGTGGGACATGCCCGGAACACCTCACCAGGGAGGCGTCCAGGAGGCATCCTAACCAGATGCCCGAGCCACCTCAACTGGCTCCTCTCGATGTGGAGAAGCAGCGGCTCTACTCCGAGTCCCTCCCGGATGACTGAGCTTCTCACCCTATCTCTAAGGGAGAGTCCAGACACCCTGCGGAGAAAACTCATTTCAGCCGCTTGTATCCGAGATCTCGTTCTTTCGGTCATAACCCAAAGCTCATGACCATAGATGAGGGTGGGAACATAGATCGATCGGTAAATTGAGAGCTTTGCCTTTTGACTCAGCTCTCTCTTCACCACGACAGCGCCCGCTTCACTGCGGACGCTGCACCTATCCGCCTATCGATCTCACGCTCCAGTTTTCCCTCATTCGTGAACAAGACCCGAGATACTTAAACTCCTCCACTTGGGGCAGGACCTCCTCCCCGACCCGGAGAAGGCATGCTACCCTTTTCCGGCTCAAGACCATGGCCTCGGATTTGGAGGAACTGATCCTCATCCCGGCCGCATCACATTCAGCTGCAAACCGCTCCAGCGAAAGCTGTAGATCACGAACTGATGAAGCCAATAGGACCACATCATCTGCAAAAAACAGAGAAGAGATTCTAAGGCCACCAAACCGGATCCTCTCAACACCTTGGCTGCGCCTAGAAATTCTGTCCATAAAAGTTATGAACAGAATCGGTGACAAAGGGCAACCTTGGCGGAGTCCAACTCTCACAGGAAACGAGCCTGACTTACTGCCAGCGATGCGGACCAAGCTCTGACACCGGTCGTACAGGGACCTAACAGCCCATATCAAAGGGCCTGGTACCCCATACTCCCGGAGTACCCCCCACAGAACCCCCCGAGGGACGCGGTCGAATGCCTTTTCCAAGTCCACAAAGCACATGTAAACTGGTTGGGCAAACTCCCACGCACCCTCCAGGACCCTGTTGAGGGTGTAGAGCTGGTCTAGTGTTCCACGACCAGGACGAAAACCACACTGCTCCTCCTGAATCCGAGGTTCGACTATCCGACGGACCCTCCTCTCCAGAACCCCTGAATAGACCTTACCAGGGAGGCTTAAGAGTGTGATCCCTCTATAGTTGGAACACACCCTACGGTCCCCCTTTTTGAATAGGGGAACCACCACCCCAGTCTGCCAATCCAAGGGAACTGCCCCCGATGTCCACGCGATATTGCAGAGTCGCGTAAGCCAACACAACCCCACAACATCCAGAGCCCTAAGGAACTCAGGACGAATCTCATCCACCCCCGGAGCCTTGCCACCGCGGAGCTTTTTAACCACCTCGGCGACCTCAGCACCAGAGATTGGAGAGCCCGACCCAAAGTCCCCAGGCTCCGCTTCCTCAGTGGAAGACGTGCCAGTAGGATTGAGGAGGTCTTCGAAGTATTCCGCCCACCGACTCACAACATCCCGAGTTGAGGTCAACAGCACGCCATCCCCACCATAAATGGTGTTGGTCGCGTACCGCTTTCCCCCCCTGAGACGCCGGATGGTGGACCAGAATCGCCTCGAAGCCGTACGGAAGTCATTCTCCATGGCCTCTCCGAACTCCTCCCACGCCCGAGTTTTTGCCTCAGCAACCACCCGAGCCGCATGCCGCTTGGACTGTCGGTACCTATCTGCTGCTTCCGGGGTCCCACAGGCCAAAAAGGCCCAATAGGACTCCTTCTTCAGCTTGACAGCATCCCTCACCGCTGGCGTCCACCACCGGGTTCGAGGGTTGCCACCACGACAGGCACCAACAACCTTGTGGCCACAACTCTGATAAGCTACCTCGACATTAGAGGCGCGGAACATGGCTCACTCGGGCTCAATGTCCCCCGCCTCCCTCGGAACGTGTTCAAAGCTCTCCCGGAGTTGTAACCCAAAGACCCCTTATGATGAGTACAATTAATGGAAACAATGTTCCCTCGCCCGGACGCAGGTCACCGGGGCCCCACTCTGGAGCCAGGCCCGGAGGAGGGGCACGTTGGCGAGCGCCTGGTGGCCGGGCTTTTACCCATGGAGCTCGGCCGGGCACAGCCCGAAGAGGAGACGTGGGTCCCCCTTCCCATGGGCTCACCACCTGTGGAGGGGCCAAAGGGGTCGGGTGCATTGTGGAATGGGTGGTGGCCGAGGGCGGGGACCCTGGCGGTCTGATCCTCGGCTACAGAAGCTGGCCATTGGGACATGGAATGTCACCTCTCTGGTGGGGAAGGAGCCTGAGCTAGTGTGTGAGGTTGAGAGGTTCCGGCTAGAAATAGTCGGACTCACCTCAACGCATGGCTCTGGCTCTGGAACCAGTTTCCTTGAGAGGGGTTGGACACTCTTCCACTCTGGAGTTGCCCCTGGTGAGAGGCGCCGAGCAGGAGTGGGCATACTTGTTGCCCCCCATCTTGGTGCCTGTACGTTGGGGTTCACCCCGGTGAACGAGAGGGTAGCCTCCCTTCGCCTACGTGTGGGGGGACGGGCTCTGACTGTTGTTTGTGCCTATGCGCCGAACGGCAGCGCAGATTACCCACCCTTTTTGGAGTCCTTGGAGGGGGTATTGGAGAGTGCGCCTCCTGGGGACTCCCTTGTTCTGCTGGGGGACTTCAACGCTCACGTGGGCAATGACAGTGAGACCTGGAGGGGTGTGGTTGGGAGGAACGGCCCCCCTGATCTGAACCCGAGTGGTGTTCTGTTGTTGGACTTCTGTGCTCGTCATGGATTGTCCATAACGAACACCATGTTCAGGCATAAGGGTGTCCATATGTGCTCTTGGCACCAGGACACCCTAGGTCGCAGTTCGATGATCGACTTTGTTGTCGTCTCATCTGATCTGCGGCCGCATGTCCTGGACACTCGGGTGAAGAGAGGGGCGGAGCTGTCAACTGACCACTACCTGGTGGTGAGTTGGCTCCGATGGTGGGGGAGGATGCCGGTCAGACCTGGCAG
>JBBPBX010066158.1:0-11669 GCA_038048925.1 Garcialebias charrua | reverse complement strand
TCTGTCTGTCTGTCTGTCTGTCTCTCTCTCTCTCTTTCTTTCTCTCCTCTCTTTCTCTCTCTCTTTCTCTCTCTCTTTTCTCTCTTCTCTCTCTCTCTCTCTGTGTATATTCATATACAGTAGTGATTGTTAGGGCATGCTCACTTGCTATCTGGAGGGTAATTCATTAAATTCAAAAAGGTTCAGTGATTTCTTTGTTTGTGTGTTTGAATGTAAAGATCAGTAGTTTTATGAGCTTCTGTGTTTTGTTTGTTATTGTACACATTGATCCACAAACCTGGTTAGTGAGCAGAGAGAATATGTGAAAAAATGTTTTTATGTCAATGTCAATTTATTTATAAAGTACATAAAAACAACAGAAGCAGACCAAAGGGCTTTACAGTTAAAAAACAAATGCATCTAATGCCACTAAAACATGATAAAGTTAACAGTAAATACACAACAACAATAAAACCAGCTCAAAATTTGTTCTCAGACTCTGCGTGGATCAAATGCCAAGGAAAACGGATGAGTCTTGAACAAAGACTTAAAAGTCTCAACAGTCTGAGCGGTCTTTAAATTTTCAGGTAAACTGTTCCACAGCTTTGGAGCAGCAACCGCAAAAGCCCGATCACCTCTGGATTTCATTCTGGATCTGGGAACATCTAAGAGAAACTGATTGGTAGACCGGAGTGCTCTTACTGGAGTGTAGATGTTAATAACATCACATAAATGGAGGAGAATGATTGTGGACTTCAGAAGGAACAAACACACCCACACCCCACTGAACAAAAGAGGATCTGCGGTGGAAGTGGTCTCCAGCTACAAGTACAGTACTTGGGTGTACACATGAACGATAACCTCAGCTGGAGCAACAACACCACCAGCCTGATAAAAACAGGTCATCAGAGACTCTACTTCCTCAGACGGCTGAGACGAGCTGGTCTGAGCAGCCCAGTCCTCACCTCCTTCTACAGGTGTGCAGTGGAGAGCATCCTGTGCTCCAGCATCAACGTGTGGCATGGAGGCTGCACAGCTGCAGAAAGAAAAGCTTTACAGAGAGTGGTGAAGGCTGCACAGAGGTCTGTTGGAGTCAGTCTCCCCACCATCACAGACATCTACACCTCCAGATGCAGGAAGAAGGTCACCTGCATCATGAAGGACCCCACTCACCCAGCACACACACTCTTTGCTCCACTCCCCTCAGGAAGGAGGTTGAGGAGCATCAAATGTAGAACCACTAGACTGAGGAACAGCTTCTACCCTGAGGCTGTTATGCCTCATCCTCACCAAACGCATCAAAATGCTCCCAATGCTCTGTGTTGGCTGCTTGTCAACAGATGTCTGTCCCCACCGAACATGTCTGCAGACGCGCAGTGGGAGGAGCGACTGGCTCCCTTCCCGGTCAGATAGTGTTGTTTTTCTGTGCACCGAGCAGATAAAATCAGCTGTACGTGAGCCTCGTTAACACTTGAGTGGGTTTTCTACGAGCCGAACTGCAGCTCCAAAACTCTTTGTTGAGATTAAAACGTTTTTTTTTTTTTATGTTTGGGGTGATGTACGCTCGAGTGGACGGCAGCAACTTTAAAAATGCCAGGTTTTCCTACCGGAAGCTGTTTTCGTCCACAGAAAGTCCCGTCGTCGTTGCGTCATCACATAGCAGAGTCTCTCTGTTGCTGCGAGGCTGCGAGCAGCAGAAGCAAGCATATTCTTGCTTCCTGCTGCTCGGCTGCTCGGCTGCGCGCGTGCGTGAAAAGGGACTGCCGGGTGCTGCTGCGCTGCTTGAAATGCTGAAGACGCGCCACGTCACGCCCCACTGCTCCAAGATGCGCGGCCACATAGACTTTCAATGTAAAGTGGCTGCTTCGGCTGCGCGAAAAGCGTTTGGTGAGGATTCAGCATTAGACTCATGAATAAATAAATAATAAGAATAATCACTGCAAAATATCACATCATGCTGATGCTGATTTGTTTTCTTGTTGCTGTGTTCATTCGTCACCATCTGCTCATACAGACTCATGTTTGTGCTGCTGTTTGTAATGATGTTTTTCTATTACATTAGTGCTTAGTGTATTTTTTAGTTGATGTTTTTCTTAGTTCATATCTTAGATCTTATTACTGTTTTTCTTTTACTTTTTATTATTGGACGTAACTGGGACCCTGTGTACATAATCTCGTTTCATCACATGTGCCACATGCGGTGCAAATGACAATAAAGATTCTCTGACTCTGACTAAATATGTCGGGGCCAGACCTTTTAAGATTTTTAAAAACAAGCAATAAAATCTTAAAATCAATCCGAATGGCAGAGGTTGTCCTCTCAGGAACTGCACAAATTACAGTACATGCAATGACTTGTCATTTGAAATGTTAGAGAGAGACAATTAATTGTATTGCTGCAGTATCACCTTGTTCAAGAATTATAACCCTCTGGCGAAGGCATAGCAATGATATTTTTGCTGGTGTGTGTGTTTGTCTGAGAAGTTTTATGAACCATTGGATGAATTTCAATGAAACTCCAAGAAAGTGATCACTGGATGTGCATCGTCAGTGGAGTAACTTTTGGAATCAACACCATTCCAGATGCCCAGTGAAAACTTCGCCAAATGGCTGTATGACTCAACCAGTTTTGCAGATATTGAGCACACAAGTGCTGACTGACTGTGTGAGATTTTTGTTTTAAACTTTGGCACACTATGCAGCGCACAATTTGCATTCCTTCAAGGATTGCTACGTTCATTTTTATGAGATTTAAGCATATTTTTCTTCTGAACTATCAAGCAGTTGTTTCTGGGTTCACACTTTTGCTATCTCCAGAGTTGCTAAGATTACACTGTCATCAAGAAGAAAGATTGTTTCAAGTTTTCTCTGTTCTTTAAACTTTATTGATGTGAAGTGAGTACTTGCTGGGGGCTTGAATGTTTAAATGACGCAAAGAATAACACATAAAAGCTGCGTGGATGGGTGTAGCAGTGGAAACAAATGAGTGCCTGGAAGACGGATCTGAGTAGGATGACGGTTAAACAGTGAGCAGCCTTGCTCCACAGCATTGGCTTCTACAATATAATCATCCGCAGCAATATGTTTCTGTTTTACATTTATTCAGTGGGCTGCCAGGAAACAACTCAGCTCTCCCAACAGCCGTCCAATCATTGCATGCGCGAGTACTTTTCACGTCGTGCGGTATGGTCTTGTTGTTCTGTATTAGCCCCAGTCAGCTGTGTACTGGGTGGACAGCACAAGATGTTGTGCAGCTTGTTATGAATACCAATGAATCATGAAATTTCTGCTGTAGTGCTTGCAGGAGGGTTTGCAGAAGAAATATGCTTCCCCTTATCCTTTCTTGTGGAATTATAGATGAGGCTTTGTGCCGTCATTTGGAGATTCATCCTCCTTTACGGAGTGCAATGTTTGTTCAACTTTAAGCAGCAGACAGGCACAGTTAGAGACTAACTAATGAGCACAGTGGAAGACATCAAGAGGCATCCAAAAACTGAGTTAAAAGAAATTAGACTTGAACTCACCAAGTGTCCAATTTATAACTCTCATAAATTGCCACTGGTTTGTTGTCAATTTAGGGTGAGTTTGTGTTTTAATATTTTGAAGTGTCTCCAATAGGCTTCCAAGTTGTTTGTGCTTCCTCCAAGCTTTAGAAAAATCAACTGCATGGTTGTGGTGAAAGTGCCTTAGGTTGATGTTAGTTCAAGTTCAACAGTTTTTTGTTTTTGTTTCCAGGAAGTTTTGAGTGATGTCATCTGTTCTCCCATTCAGCCTTCTCTCCAGATAATATTCCATCAGTTCATTAATTACCGTATTTTCCGGAATATAGGTTGCACCGTTATATAGATCGCTTTGTCCAAATATTGCCCAAAATTTGGAAAAATCCATAAACGGGTCGCACCTTTATATAGATCGCACCTACGTCACCGCCGACGTAACGTGTCATCCACCGCTGACGTGACGCGTCACCGCTGAGACAACACCGGAAATGTGGACCGAGTGTTTAGCTCTGCAGCAAATGTCTGCCACAGGAGCGCACAGCAAGGCTTTTAAGAAGATTATCACTTAAAAACAATTACAGTATTTGTTTGCTAAAAATTATAGCTGACATTATAGCACAAGGGTTCCTGAGCTTAACTGTTCCTTAATAAATTCACGAAATGGTCAAATCTGCTGGATTTAAATTGTTTTGCTTTGACGTCTTCCAAACGGTCGCTTGCACTGCAAAAATAAATTATAAATAAATTGAATTTTATCTCAAATGTCTCATACAGGTCAACAGTTTGTAAATGAAACCCAAATAATTACATTCTGTAAGGTTGATAAAAATCTGTCCTGTAGATCATGAGTTATTTATCTAAATAGTATCCGTTTACGGTAGCTAACCGCTAACAAAAACGATGCTAAAAGATCGATTTTTTTTAAATCTCAAACATTTCATAAAGCTAGTCACTTGTAAATGTCCATACAGTGATTACTTTCTGTAAGTTTGATAAAAATCTGTCCTGTGGTTCTTGACTTATCTTGCTAACAAACAAAGCTAACAGTAGTTACCTCCAGAGCAGGAGGCCGGGCAGCGACAGAGTCAGTCCGACCAGAGGAGGCTTTCTTTGGACACATGAGGTGGGAACGGCCGGTGGACTCAGGCTCCAGAGCAGGAGGCCGGGTTGCGAGGTTGCGGGCTGTGGGTGTACCCTAGCGGCTGAAAGTGGTACTGCACCATTTTTTTGCCAAAATGAAAAACGGTCATATCTGAGCCAACAATTTGTCTAAAAATATGGGAAAAAATCCATAAACAGGTCTCGCCTTTCTATAGGTCGCAGGGCATGCAAATAAGGCAAAAAACTGTGACCTATATTCTGGAAAATACGGTATGAACCTTACAAGCCTATTTGTTTTACAAGTCAAAACTAACATCTGTATGTTTCATATCTTGGTCAATGATCCATTTCCATCCATCCATCCATTTTCTTCCGCTTATCCGGGGTCGGGTCGCGGGGGTAGCAGCCTAAGTAGGGAGGCCCAGACTTCCCTCTCCCCAGCCACTTGGAGCAGCTCCTCTGGGGGAATCCCAAGGCGTTCCCAGGCCAGCCGAGAAACATAGTCCCTCCAGCGTATCCTGGGTCTTCCTCTGGGTCTCCTCCCGGTGGGACATGCCCGGAACACCTCACCAGGGAGGCGTCCAGGAGGCATCCTAACCAGATGCCCGAGCCACCTCAACTGGCTCCTCTCGATGTGGAGAAGCAGCGGCTCTACTCCGAGTCCCTCCCGGATGACTGAGCTTCTCACCCTATCTCTAAGGGAGAGTCCAGCCACCCTGCGGAGAAAACTCATTTCAGCCGCTTGTATCCGAGATCTTGTTCTTTCGGTCATAACCCAAAGCTCATGACCATAGATGAGGGTGGGAACGTAGATCGATCGGTAAATTGAGAGCTTTGCCTTTTGACTCAGCTCTCTCTTCACCACGACAGACCGGTACAGCGCCCGCTTCACTGCGGACGCTGCACCTATCCGCCTATCGATCTCACGCTCCAGTTTTCCCTCATTCGTGAACAAGATCCCGAGATACTTAAACTCCTCCACTTGGGTAAGGACCTCCTCCCCGACCCGGAGAGGGCACGCTACCCTTTTCCGGCTCAAGACCATGGCCTCGGATTTGGAGGAACTGATCCTCATCCCGGCCGCATCACATTCAGCTGCAAACCGCTCCAGCGAAAGCTGTAGATCACGAGCTGATGAAGCCAATAGGACCACATCATCTGCAAAAAACAGAGAAGCGATTCTAAGGCCACCAAAACGGATCCTCTCAACACCTTGGCTGCGCCTAGAAATTCTGTCCATAAAAGTTATAAACAGAATCGGTGACAAAGGGCAACCTTGGCGGAGTCCAACTCTCACCGGAAACGAGCCTGACTTACTGCCGGCAATGCGGACCAAGCTCTGACACCGGTCGTACAGGGACCTAACAGCCCATATCAATGGGCCTGGTACCCCATACTCCCGGAGTACCCGCCACAGAACCCCCCGAGGGACGCGGTCGAATGCCTTTTCCAAGTCTACAAAGCACATGTAAACTGGTTGGGCAAACTCCCACGCACCCTCCAGGACCCTGTTGAGGGTGTAGAGCTGGTCTAGTGTTCCACGACCAGGACGAAAACCACACTGCTCCTCCTGAATCCGAGGTTCGACTATCCGACGGACCCTCCTCTCCAGAACCCCTGAATAGACCTTACCAGGGAGGCTTAAGAGTGTGATCCCTCTATAGTTGGAACACACCCTACGGTCCCCCTTTTTGAATAGGGGAACCACCACCCCAGTCTGCCAATCCAAGGGAACTGCCCCCGATGTCCACGCGATATTGCAGAGTCGCGTAAGCCAACACAACCCCACAACATCCAGAGCCCTAAGGAACTCAGGACGAATCTCATCCACCCCCGGAGCCTTGCCACCGCGGAGCTTTTTAACCACCTCGGCGACCTCAGCACCAGAGATTGGAGAGCCCGACCCAAAGTCCCCAGGCTCCGCTTCCTCAGTGGAAGACGTGCCAGTAGGATTGAGGAGGTCTTCGAAGTATTCCGCCCACCGACTCACAACATCCCGAGTTGAGGTCAACAGCACGCCATCCCCACCATAAATGGTGTTGGTCGCGTACCGCTTTCCCCCCCTGAGACGCCGGATGGTGGACCAGAATCGCCTCGAAGCCGTACGGAAGTCATTCTCCATGGCCTCTCCGAACTCCTCCCACGCCCGAGTTTTTGCCTCAGCAACCACCCGAGCCGCATGCCGCTTGGACTGCCGGTACCTATCTGCTGCTTCCGGGGTCCCACAGGCCAAAAAGGCCCAATAGGACTCCTTCTTCAGCTTGACAGCATCCCTCACCGCCGGTGTCCACCACCGGGTTCGAGGGTTGCCACCACGACAGGCACCAACAACCTTGCGGCCACAACTCCGATAAGCTGCCTCGACAATAGAGGCGCGAAACATGGCCCACTCGGGCTCAATGTCCCCCGCCTCCCTCGGAACGTGTTCAAAGCTCTCCCGGAGGTGGGAGTTAAAGCTCCGTCTTACGGGAGACTCTGCCAGACGTTCCCAGCAGACCCTCACAATACGTTTGGGTCTGCCAGGTCTGACCGGCATCCTCCCCCACCATCGGAGCCAACTCACCACCAGGTAGTGGTCAGTTGACAGCTCCGCCCCTCTCTTCACCCGAGTGTCCAGGACATGCGGCCGCAGATCAGATGAGACGACAACAAAGTCGATCATTGAACTACGACCTAGGGTGTCCTGGTGCCAAGAGCACATATGGACACCCTTATGCCTGAACATGGTGTTCGTTATGGACAATCCATGACGAGCACAGAAGTCCAACAACAGAACACCACTCGGGTTCAGATCAGGGGGGCCGTTCCTCCCAACCACACCCCTCCAGGTCTCACTGTCATTGCCCACGTGAGCGTTGAAGTCCCCCAGCAGAACAAGGGAGTCCCCAGGAGGCGCACCCTCCAATACCCCCTCCAAGGACTCCAAAAAGGGTGGGTAATCTGCGCTGCCGTTCGGCGCATAGGCACAAACAACAGTCAGAGCCCGTCCCCCCACACGTAGGCGAAGGGAGGCTACCCTCTCGTTCACCGGGGTGAACCCCAACGTACAGGCACCAAGATGGGGGGCAACCAGTATGCCCACTCCTGCTCGGCGCCTCTCACCAGGGGCAACTCCAGAGTGGAAGAGTGTCCAACCCCTCTCAAGGAAACTGGTTCCAGAGCCAGAGCCATGCGTTGAGGTGAGTCCGACTATTTCTAGTCGGAACCTCTCAACCTCACACACTAGCTCAGGCTCCTTCCCCACCAGAGAGGTGACATTCCATGTCCCAATGGCCAGCTTCTGTAGCCGAGGATCAGACCGCCAGGGTCTGGTCAATGATATGATTTCAAAAACTGTGCCTTCCCCAAAGAAACCTACTTGTGATAAATCAGATAATTTGACTTAAACACTTAAGTTTACATCTTTTTTTTTGTGATGTTTTTGTGATGTTAAAATGTACTATTGACAACAGTAGTAAGTCAGGCTCGTTTCCGGTGAGAGTTGGACTCCGCCAAGGTTGCCCTTTGTCACCGATTCTGTTCATAACTTTTATGGACAGAATTTCTAGGCGCAGCCAAGGTGTTGAGAGGATCCGTTTTGGTGGCCTTAGAATCGCTTCTCTGTTTTTTGCAGATGATGTGGTCCTATTGGCTTCATCAGTTCGTGATTTACAACTTTCACTGGAGCGGTTTGCAGCCGAGTGTGATGCGGCCGGGATGAGGATCAGTTCCTCCAAATCCGAGGCCATGGTCTTGAGCCGGAAAAGGGTAGCATGCCCTCTCCGGGTCGGGGAGGAGGTCCTGCCCCAAGTGGAGGAGTTTAAGTATCTCGGGATCTTGTTCACGAATGAGGGAAAACTGGAGCGTGAGATCGATAGGCGGATAGGTGCAGCGTCCGCAGTGAAGCGGGCGCTGTACCGGTCTGTCGTGGTGAAGAGAGAGCTGAGTCAAAAGGCAAAGCTCTCAATTTACCGATCGATCTACGTTCCCACCCTCATCTATGGTCATGAGCTTTGGGTTATGACCGAAAGAACAAGATCTCGGATACAAGCGGCTGAAATGAGTTTTCTCCGCAGGGTGGCTGGACTCTCCCTTAGAGATAGGGTGAGAAGCTCAGTCATCCGGGAGGGACTCGGAGTAGAGCCGCTGCTTCTCCACATCGAGAGGAGCCAGTTGAGGTGGCTCGGGCATCTGGTTAGGATGCCTCCTGGACGCCTCCCTGGTGAGGTGTTCCGGGCATGTCCCACCGGGAGGAGACCCAGAGGAAGACCCAGGACGCGCTGGAGGGACTATGTTTCTCGGCTGGCCTGGGAACGCCTTGGGATTCCCCCGGAGGAGCTGCTCCAAGTGGCTGGGGAGAGGGAAGTCTGGGCCTCCCTACTTAGGCTGCTACCCCCGCGACCCGACCCCGGATAAGCGGAAGAAGATGGATGGATGGATGGATGACAACATCCAGAGATAAAGAGATGAACTGTCTCCACTTGGTAACATATCACTTAGACACACACTCACATCAACTTGACCATAGTATTAACGTTGATAAAAATAGCTGATTTAGCATTCGTAGTGGTTATCTGTTCTTGACTCCTAGATTGACATTTGGAAAGCTTAATTTACAGCTTTGTTTTGGTTTAAAGACTGTAAGAGTACTAGGCAGAAAACTTGTCTTCAGTTTTATCTTTGCTCTGCTGAATAGCTGGTTTATGGAAGTATTTAGCTTCTGTCTATCTGCAGTAGATATTTAAGTCTTTAATACACTGTAAAGCCCCCAGTAGAGCTGCGCCTCTGTACTACGTACGTACGTACGTACGTACGTACGCAGAGGCAAAAGCGTAGCCCCGCGTAGCCCCTCAGGGCACGAACGCGCAAAGCTTGTGCGGTGTCTGACCATAAACTTCCCCGGCACCGGACTGTTTTGTATGTTACACAAATGAATTAAATTCCTCTTCTTTATCGCTGATCGGGCCTTTTCTTTTGTTTTTTTGCCAAAAGTCAAGTAATCGCTTCTTCCTCCGTTCACTCGATGACTGAAATGAATGAATTCAGGTCCTACCTGGCTGCGCAAGGTTTTAAATATTTCCTGGTGGGCTGTGGGCTGCAGGAAAAGCGCTCCCTGTTTTTATTTTTATTTCTTAGAACTTTTTATAACATATAAAGTAGAAACACCGCAGCAGAACACCGCAGCGGGCTGCAGCGGGCTGCTCATGATGAGTTCTCTGAGTTCTCTCACTGAGCTGTCAATCATTTCAGTAGGCGTGTCAGCAAGTGACCAATCAGCGACCTCAGTTTGTCCCCTCTGCGCGCAGCTGCTCACATTACAACAAGGATTTGGAGCGAAAACGCGAGCATTTAACGTGAGAAAGAAAGCAGTGCTGTGCCAGCGAACGCGTGCGCACAGAATGCGCGCGTAGAGTGGCGTATAGGCAGGACGCTCAGCTTTGCCGGACCCTTAATTCCTGCCCTTTAAGTCGATTCGCACCATAAGTCGCTTTAGTCCAATATGTCCAATAAATTGGAAAAATCCATAAACGTGTCGCACCTCCATATACGTCGCATTTATTATGCGTCACCGCTGACGCGTCGCGTATGATATGCGTCACCGCCCTGTTGCATATGGCGACCATAGGAGTGTGCACGGAAAGACTTTAACAAGATTAACACAATAAAACAATTATTGGTTTGCTGAAAATTATAGCAAAGTTGTGTCTTAGCTTAACCTTTCCTTAATAAATGCATGTAATTGTCAAATCAGCTGGATTTAAAAAGTAGTTTCGCTACTTGCACGCGCAGCGAGTGGATACGCTTAATTTCTTAAAAATTTAGCAAGATAAACACTTTAAAAAAAAATTGTTTGCTGACATTATAGCAAAAGTGTTTCTGAGCTTAACCGTTCCTTAATAAATTCACGTAATGGTCAAATCAGCTGGATTTAAATTATCTTGCTTTGACGTCTTCCAAACGGTCGCGCGCTGCGAAAAGAAATTATAAATAAATCGAATTTTAGCTCAAACATCTCCTACAGCTAATGGGTTGTAAATATCCATTCAGTGAGTTCAGGAGGCCGGGCTGCGACAGAGTGAATCCGAGCAGAGGAAGCTTTTTTCGGACACATGAGATGGGAATAGTCGGTGGACCCTAGCCACCGAAAGTTGTACTGCTCCATTTTCCCCCCCATCAGAATGAATGGAAACGGTCATATCTCAGCCAAAAATTGGTCTAAAAATATCGGAAAAAAATCCCTAAATATGCCGCTTCGCTCCATAAGTCGCAGGACATGAAAATTAGTAAAAAAAACTGTGACTTATAGGCCGGAAATACGGTAGTAATGTTTACAAAAATAACTATAGGATGAAAATGCAGTTTGGTAATACTTATGTAAGGGCTATGGTTGTTTTTTCAATGTAACACTGACTAAATAAAAAATGAACTAGTCTTTCTACCAGGTATCACATGTACCATATTTTCCACCATACACGTCGCACCACCCTATACTCGCATCGGTCCAAGTATGTCTAATAAAGTGGAAAAATCCATAAATGTGTCGCTTCGCCGTATAAGTCGCATCTATTATGCGTTTGTTACGCGTCACCGCTGACAACCCCGAAATGTGGGCCGGTGTCAAACATTGATTGGCTGCCAAATGGTGGTCAAATCAGCTGCATTTTGCCGGGGTGGCACAGCGAAATGAAGCTGATTTGAAGGTTGCTCCAGGCGAGCTAGACAAAGGTGGCACGCTATGGCAAGCCGATTGTGCCATTAATAGCAACTTTTTCCTATTACATGACACAATGGCATACCACACTACTCGAGTGCCATCTAGCGGCTGAAAATTGTAGTTTTCAATATTTTCAGTCAGAATGAATGAAAACGGTCATTATCTCAGCCAAAAATTGGTTTATAAATATGGGGAAAAAATCAACAAATAAGTCGCTTCAGCATATAAGTGGCAGGACATGCAAATTATGCAAAAAACTGACGTATAGGTCGAAAAATATGGTATATAAAGCCTTTTTGCAGGTTAAATATCTTTGACATAATCTTTATAGTCTTATAACTGTGAAAATGAAGGCTTGTACAATAATTTCTTGTGTATTTTGGACTAGTTTTATT
>JBBPBX010066157.1:0-19747 GCA_038048925.1 Garcialebias charrua | reverse complement strand
GGTTTCTGACTTCTTCTCTGAGCAGGTC
This sequence comes from Garcialebias charrua, assembly GCA_038048925.1. Lineage (NCBI taxonomy): Eukaryota > Metazoa > Chordata > Actinopteri > Cyprinodontiformes > Rivulidae > Garcialebias > Garcialebias charrua. Next base: position 19,719 of record JBBPBX010066157.1, on the reverse strand, counting down.
TTGACCAAGACGCATTTTCTTCTTTTTCTTTGAGAAGTTCACTGCAACCATGACATTGAGCTTGTCATTGTCAATGGTGTAACCAAGGCCTAGAGCTTTGTTGTCATTTTCTGCCAGTTGGTTAGGCAGGATCATGGTGATTGGCTCTGTCCTGACTATTTTTGTTGTCTCACCTTTGGGACCTTTCCTCCCACTTTGACTGGAGTAGACCCAAGGCTTCATGTAGAATTGTCCGGCTTTCAGAATGTGCTCGACGTTGGTCGTGAGGCGTTTCAGATGCTCAAAGTCATTGTGTGAAGTCAGGATGTCATCGACATAAGTATCCTCCTCTAGCACACGTCTTTCTTCTTTAAAGCGCTTGAATGCAGGTAAATTTGCGGTTTCTCGCATGGCAACTTGGGCTATGCAACCAGCAGGTTTATCTCCAATGTTGACTCTGGTTATAGCATAATCTTCTATTTCTGCGTCTTCAGTGTCACGCCACAAAAACCTGTGCAAGTGGACCTCTCGATCTTCCAACCAGACAGAATTGTACATCTTACGAATGTCACCAAGCGTAGCATAGACACCAGTTCTGAACCTCAGCAGGACAGCTCTAATTGGGTTCAGGACGTCAGGACCTTTGATGAGGATCTCATTCAAACTGAGACCTTTGTACGTTTGGCTACTATTCCACACCAATCTCACTGGAGTAGAGACAGAGTGTGGATTTGGTGCGATGAGGTGGCTGATGTACCACACTGGTCCAGTCCAGCTCTGCAGGATGTCTTTGGACAACTTCATAGCAGCTCTGCGATGCACCATCTCATGGACTTGTGAAGCGTAGGTCTTCTTCCACTCAGGTTCTTTTGACAATTGTTTTTCAGTTCTGAGGAATGTTGCTTCAACTGCTTTTTTGTTGTTTGGTAAAGTTGCTGGATCTACAGCCCATGGATACTTGGTATGCCAGTGTGGTTCGGCACAATGTTTATCTCCAGTCACATACGTCAGTCCATTTCTTATGATCTCCAACTCCTTTTCTTCTACGAGAGTAATTTCTTTCCCTCCTGGCTGGCAGCTTCCACACCGACATCCACCACATCTCGGCTCACACGCAGCCCCAATACTTTCCCATTTCCACCACTTGAGAAAGTCTTTGCTACTGGTGGTTGTATTGGACTGGGTCTTGAGATGTTCTGGATAGTGGCAGTAAGTTAGATCTTTGGTGAGTTCTTGATACTCAACTGCTGCAGCTCTCATGGATCGGGCGAAGTGAGTCTTGGATGTGTGAGCTACTAGTGTGGCTTCTTCAAAGAGATCTGGGTGCGTTCCCCCGATGGTTTTGCCGAGTGGACCGTCCCAGAGCACCAGGTCACCAATGGAGCGGACTTTCTGGGGCACCAGCTGGCCTTCTTTGTGACTGATTAGAAGCTGGATCTCTCTGGGTCTGATGAGTTCTTGGAGGGGAACATCAGAAAAGATCTTTTGTAACATATAAGCTGGAACATGCTTGTGGACTTCTGCAATGTTGTCGAGTCCATAGCAGATTAGCTGATGAGCCTTTAGCGTCCCTCTTGAAGTGTTGACACGAATCTTGATGAAGTACCGTTTGGTTGCAACGGTCACCTTCATCCCGCCGACGCCATGAACGACGAGTGTGACGTCTTCACTACGAAGGTTTAACTTGCTTGCAGCTTTATGAGTTATGTAGTTTGTGTCAGAAGCCAGGTCGATGAGGGTCCCAATTCTTTGACCATCATTAGCTGTGACATTCAGAAGCATCAGGATCACAGGATATTCATGCAGACCAATCTTCTCCACAAGGCTTCTTTCAGCTGCAGTGGAGTTGCATGTTCTGGATGTTGCATTACAGAAGGCATCACGACACTGCTGTGCTAATTCAGGTGAAAGTTTGGAAATAAATTCATCTTGGGCTTCAGTCCACCTCCTTCCCTCGACTCTCGCTGGAACAGTCTTATTTATTTGTCTTTGGGACAGGATCTTAGGTACAGGACAAATAAGGTAATGGTGTTGGTCTCTGCATTTTGGATTCCCACACAGGTAAGTGGTTTTTCTGCAGGGTTCATTGTCGTGGATTTCAAGGCATTTGTTGCAGGCACCAATCCGTTGCACTGCGTCCCTCTTTTCTGGTAACTTTGTGGTTGTTCTGAACCTTCTGCAAAGATAGAGTTTTCTCTTGTGTTTTGAGTCTCCACAAATGATGCAGCCATCTGATTCACTGCTTGACTTGGAGGTCTTTGTTCTAGCATACTTTGTTTGAAACTTTGTTTTCTCTTTTGTAGGATCAATGTCTCTCAGCTGCTCCAACTGCTCATAGATGGATTCTTGAGATTGCAGGTATGCAAGGAGCTTGTCGAAGCGGTTCTGAGTGTTCACAGCATTTTCTTTGTTAGCAGCATAAGTGAGCCAGTCTTTCTTTAGGATCTCTGGGAGCTTTCCTTCAATGGATTTTGTTACTAATGGGTTCCTTATGGCATCTGCATTGTTCAGTTCATTTAAATCATAGAGGGCTTTTTCAACTGTTTGAATGAGCTCTATGATTCTTCTTGGCTGGTTACCACGAACAGGTGGAAAAGCTTGTAGATCTTCAACAATCTCTATGGCGATGGAAGCTTGGTTCCCATAGCGGTTCTCCAAGACTCTGAAGATCTCGTCTGCTGTGGTGTAGGTTGATAGGTGTAGATCTTTAGCCAATCTTTCATCGAAGCTATCAAGTAGTTGAAATTTCTTTACCTCTTTGGACCCTGTTGGTTCGCCTTGTTTCTGCAGAGCCTCCCATTCTTTCTTCCATCTGTAGAAGTCACGTTGGTTCCCTGTAAACTTTGGTAGGGCTGTAGCTTTAAGCTTTATAGCTGCAACAGGGGCTGAGCTGTGGGCTGTGACTGATTCTTTTCCAGTGTCTTTTCTTATACTTGCTGCTTTTATCAGTGTGGCCTTCCCTGACACCAGCTTGGGAAGGTAGACCTCGAGCTCCATCAGGCGCCGATTAAAGTCTTGCTTCTCTGCAGGTGGAGCCCAGCGGTTCCAGATCTGATGTGCTCCTTTGGCTTTGTGCACCAGTTTCTCTAGATGGGTGAGCATAAAGTCATAGGCCTCCAGGGATGTGTCAGGTAGAGCAGCAGCGACGTTCTCACACTCTGCCTCTGCGACTCTTAAAGTGAGACTCAGTTCTTTCTCACCATATGAAGTCCATAATGTGTCTTGGATGAGGTGCTTTACTTCTTTTAACTTCTGCTGACATTCTTTCTCTGTCTTTTCAATGTCGGTTCTTTGCTGCTCACTTAACTCAGGTGCGCCCTCTGCATCTATTTCTTTACACTGCATAATGTAGGCGGCCTCAAGGTCCTCATTTGCCTCCATCACTTTAGAGCCCTCTGTTGTGAGTCTTTTGAAGTTTTCTTCTAGCTCCTCCACAGACATGTCCATATGAGTCCTCATAATATGGTTGGTGAGTCTGGAAAAAAGTCTTTTTGCTGTGGTTCGCTCCACTTTCAGGTCTTCGAGTGACTTAGTCTCAGCCATGTTACTCCTTCTTGGCTGTTGGACAGACAGACAACAGAACTTTTCCTCCAGGCCCCCGGTTGAGTCTTCTCAATCTTTGTGGTGGGCTGTAGTGGAGTCTTCACTGGTCAAACAGTTTCACTGGTAAGGCGGTTTTTCACTGTCAAGCGCTCCAGTTACTGTGAGGTGTCCGCACTTGAAGGACCAGGACCAGACTTCCTTTTTCACTCAGCTTTCCTTTTTTATTCCAACAGTTGTACAGATGATACAGTTGATTTAGTCAACAGTGGTTACAACTAGTCAGGTGTTCAGCTAATCAGATGATCAGTTAATCAGCTTTTCAGAATGTCAGGTGTTCAGGTGAAAAACCTTCAAACAGAAACACAAATAAATTAAATACTTTGCTACAAATTTATACAATAAATGCTCAGATAAATATTCAATAATTACTTGAATAGACTTATCTTTTATGCAGAACAATTTATATAGAACAAACATTTACACATTCAGTGATTACTCAAATTAATTTTGTCTTCCTCCACCTAAAAGAAACAGATCCAAAAAGCACCTTAAAAACTCCAATCAATGAGCTTACCGATAGTCCTTTAAGTTTAAAGTCCCTTTCCTCACAGGTTTCAAGTCTCTGTGTCTGCTGCTGCCCGCCCTGCTTGCTGTGTTTTTTACAGCATGGCTGGTTTGCTGTTGTTCTTATAGTGCTGGCACGAGCTGCCAGCTGATTTAAATTAAGCTCACCTTGTCAGGCCTCACAGACATGCTGCTGTGCAGAGCATGTGCAGTGTGTGTGTGGTGCGCACGGTGTGGGCGGCGCCAGGTTGCCGTGACAGGCATCCTCCCCCACCATCGGAGCCAACTCACCACCAGGTAGTGGTCAGTTGACAGCTCCGCCCCTCTCCTCACCCGAGTGTCCAAGACATGCGGCCGCAGATCAGATGAGACGACAACAAAGTCGATCATCGAACTGCGACCTAGGGTGTCCTGGTGCCAAGAGCACATATGGACACCCTTATGCTTAAACATGGTGTTCGTTATGGACAATCCATGACGAGCACAGAAGTCCAATAACAGAACACCACTCTGGTTCAGATCAGGGGGGCCGTTCCTCCCAACCACACCCCTCCAGGTCTCACTGTCATTGCCCACGTGAGCGTTGAAGTCCCCCAGTAGAACAAGGGAGTCCCCAGGAGGCGCACTCTCCAATACCCCCTCCAAGGACTCCAAAAAGGGTGGGTAGTCTGAGCTGCCGTTTGGTGCATAGGCACAAACAACAGTCAGAGCCCGTCCCCCCACACGTAGGCGAAGGGAGGCTACCCTCTCGTTCACCGGGGTGAACCCCAACGTACAGGCACCAAGATGGGGGGCAACCAGTATGCCCACTCCTGCTCGGCGCCTCTCACCAGGGGCAACTCCAGAGTGGAAGAGTGTCCAACCCCTCTCAAGGAAACTGGTTCCAGAGCCAGAGCCATGCGTTGAGGTGAGTCCGACTATTTCTAGTCGGAACCTCTCAACCTCACACACTAGCTCAGGCTCCTTCCCCACCAGAGAGGTGACATTCCATGTCCCAATGGCCAGCTTCTGTAGCCGAGGATCAGACCGCCAGGGTCCCCGCCCTCGGCCACCACCCATCTCACATTGCACCCGACCCCTTTGGCCCCTCCCACAGGTGGTGAGCCCATGGGAAGGGGGACCCACGTCTCCTCTTCGGGCTGTGCCCGGCCGGGCTCCATGGGTAAAAGCCCGGCCACCAGGCGCTCGCCAGCGTGCCCCACCTCCGGGCCTGGCTCCAGAGTGGGGCCCCGGTGACCCGCGTCCGGGCGAGGGAAAACTTAGTCCATTAATTGTACTCATCATAGGGGTTTTTGGGCTGCACTTTGTCTGGTCCCTCACCTAGGACCTGTCTGCCTTGGGTGACCCTTCTAGGGGCATGAAGCCCCTGACACATAGCTCCTAGGATCATTGGGACACTCAAACCCCTCGACCACGGTAAGGTGGCAACCCAGGGAGGGGTATTAATACACGATCGTTTATATTTGTTTGCAGGAGCTCCAACTGAGTTGGGGTGAATTGAGGTTGATGGTTGGGTTCAAAACCTTAAGTTTAGTCTTTAGGCTTATGACTCCAATTGGAGTTTGCACTGGTATTCCGTCGTTTGGGGATGGGATAATGGTAAGTGCTATCTGGGGGAGGGATGTGGTGTGTTTGTGTGTGTGTGTGTTTTTATTTATTTATTTATTTTTTTTTTTTCTTTACCTGGTACGTGGGGGCGGAGGCTGAATGTTTCATCAATATTAACGCATATTTTACATGGCTAATGCAAATAACTCAAATGTAAGATTTATTAGCTGGAATATTAGAGGTTTAGGGTGCGCTGTCAAGCGAAGTAAGGTGTTATCTCATTTAAAACGTTTGAAACCTGACATTGTTTTTCTACAGGAGACCCATATGAGAATTAAAGACCAGTCTAGACTTAAATGTTCATGGGTTGCAGAGGTACTCCACTCCAGTTTTAATTCAAAGTCTAGAGGGGTTGCTATTTTAATAGGTAAATCTGTACCATTCAAAATGTCTAAAGTCATTTCAGACAAAGATGGCAGATATCTGATAGTATTAGGTACTTTATTCCATGTATCCACCTTGCTAGTTAATGTATATGCTCCCAATTTTGACAATCCTGGTTTTATGAATAAGCTGTTTGAAATTTTGCCATCTTTGAATGACTCTGTTTTGATTTTTGGTGGGGATATGAACTGTACTATAGATCCTCTGTTAGACCGTTCTAAACCTGTTCTAACCCAATCATCAATGGCTAGAACCCTAAATAGTTTCATGTTAAATAATGGTTGTGTTGACCCCTGGAGATCTCATAATCCGAACAATAAGCAATATTCTTTTTATTCACCTGTTCATCAGACTTTTTCACGTATAGATTATTTTTTTATAGATGCTAAACTTATGCCTAAAGTATCAAATGCTACATATCACCCAATCATTATTTCGGATCATGCTCCTGTCTCTTTTGATCTTCAGATTGCACCTGGGCCTCGATATCCCTCTCAATGGCGATTTAACACCTCATTATTATTAGATGATAAATTTCACAAATTTATTACGGACGCAATAGAGGATTTTATTGCACTTAATGATTCTGATTCTGAACCAATTTCTAGGGCGCTCCTGTGGGATTCTTTGAAGGCATATTTACGTGGTCAGATAATTTCATATTCTGCGCATGTGAGGAAATTGAAGATGTCAAAGATTCAGAAGCTTGTATCTGAGTTGGAATTGGTTGATCAACAGCTTGCAGCTACTCCATCTGATAATCTTTCAAAGCGTCGTTTGGTCCTACAAACTGAGCTGGATCTTATTACAACTAATGAGGCGGAGCGCCTTATGCTTCATTCTCGTGCTAGGTATTATGAACATGGAGACAAGCCAAGCAGATTATTAGCTCATCAATTGCGCCGCCAAGCAGCTTCACGTTCAATATGTCGTATTACAGATGGCTCGGGGGTCCAGCAGGAGGACATGCAAACTATTAATTTGGTTTTTTCATCATTTTATGAGTCCCTGTATAAATCTGAACTTCCAACAGATCTGACTGATATGCATAAGTTCCTGGATGAGCTTCAGTTTCCTTCTTTACACCCAGAATTGATTGATCATCTAGAATCTGGTCTGACTATCCAGGAGTTAAATACTTCTTTACAAAATATGCAAAATAATAAAGCTCCGGGACCCGATGGATTCCCATCTGAGTTTTTTAAAGTATTTCAAGCTAAACTTATTCCATTGCTTTATTCTGTCTATGTTGAGTCTCTGTTACTCGGTTCACTTCCCCCTTCATTAAGGCAAGCTTCCATCAGCGTTCTCTTAAAGAAGGACAAGGATCCTGATCTCTGTACCTCCTACCGGCCAATATCTTTAATGAATGTTGACACAAAGATTCTTGCAAAGGCCCTGGCTCAAAGACTTGAACGAGTTCTCCCAACAATTATCTCCAGGGAGCAAACTGGCTTCATAAAGGGACGTCAACTTTATTACAATGTTCGCACATTGTTGAATGTTATTTATTCGAGGGGGACTTCACTAGCGCCTGAGGTTGTCATAACAATTGACGCTGAGAAGGCATTCGATCGGGTTGAATGGAGTTATTTGTTTGTCGTTTTGGAAAAATTTGGATTTGGTAAAAACTTTATATCGTGGATACGCCTTCTTTACACTTTGCCCTGTGCCAGTATTATTACCAATAATAACAGATCCGGATATTTTCTTTTAAATAGAGGATGCAGACAAGGTTGCCCCCTATCGCCCCTTTTGTTTGCACTTGCAATAGAGCCTTTGAGTATTTTTTTGAGATCCTCTCCAAGTGTTAATGGAATCATCAGGAGCCATACAGAAATAAGATTGTCATTATATGCAGACGATTTGCTTCTATATGTTACTGATCCAATAAGAACTTGTCCCGCAATTGTGAAATTTTTTCACAGATTCGCCCATTTCTCAGGGTATAAAGTTAATGTCATCAAGAGTGAATGCTATCCTGTTAACCACTTGGCCCTACAACTCTCCCAATCGGATGTCCCTTTTAAGCTATGCCCTTCAGGTTTTCGATATCTTGGGGTCAACATAACCAGATCTTTTAAGTCTCTGTACTCTAAAAATTTTCTTTCACTTTTGGTGGATATTAAAAAAGACTTTCAAAAATGGGAATCCCTCCCACTCTCTTTGATAGGGAGAATAAGCACTGTTAAAATGAACATCCTGCCAAAATTTTTGTTTCTTTTTATAATTTATTTTTATTTTTATGGGCAACACGGTGGCACAACTGGTAGAGCTGCTGCCTCTCAGCGAGAAGGTTGCCGGTTCAAATCCCGGTCCGGGGCCTTTCTGGGTGGAGTTTGCATGTTCTCCCCGTGCATGCGTGGGTTTCCTCCGGGTACTCCGGTTTCCTCCCACAGACCAAAAAACATGCTTGTTAGGCTGATTGGTGACTCTAAATTGACCCTAGGTGTGAGTGTGAGAGTGGATGGTTGTTTGGTGTGAGTGAGACAGGTCCCTCTTGTAAATGAGTCCCCGTGACTCAACGAGGCTAGCCTGTATAAATAAAGGTTGAATGAATGAATGAATGAATATGTCTACCTGTATTTTTACCAAGAAGTTTTTTTAATTCTTTAGATTCAGCTATTGGTAATTTTTTGTGGAACGGCAAAACACCCAGAGTAAGACAAAAAACACTTCAGAACTGTAAGTTTCATGGTGGTCTTTGCTTACCAAATTTTCGATTTTATTACTGGGCAGCTAATATTAACAAAATTGCTTTCTGGTCTAATCCCGTTGATATAACCTGGTGTCAATTAGAAATATATTCATGTCCCTCAGCTTCACTTTCAGCTTTGCTTACAGGTCCAACTTCTGTGAATCCCTCTGGCCAAACTACCAACCCCATAGTGGTAGATACATTCCGGATATGGTTTCAGTTTAGGAAACAGTTTAAATTTACAGACCCCATAGTCTTGACCCCAATTTTAAAAAACCCAATGTTTAAACCTGCTCTTACTGATCCAACATTCTCCTTATGGCAGAATAAAGGACTAAAATGTTTCAAAGATTTATTTAGAGAAGGGTTGTTTTGCTCTTTCACTGATTTAGCTTCTAAATTTCATCTCCCACCCTCTCATTTGTTTAGATATTTTCAGATAAGAGCTTGTGCAAAATCCTTATTTCCTAATTTTCCTCATCTGCCTCCTGAACAGCCGTGGAGCGAATTTATACAACTTAACCCATTGCAAGGGTCCTTAATTTCAAAGATTTATAATTCTATTCAATCATATGATGTGTTTTTAACCACAAGCACTAAGAGAGCTTGGGAGCAGGAATTGGGGCTAGTTTTTGATGATCACTGGTGGGAGAAAGCTCTGATGGCTATTCATAATACCTCTATATGTGCCCGCCTGAGTCTGATACAGTTCAAAGTAATATTCAGATGTCATTACTCAAAATCTAGACTGGCACGGATCTACCCTAATGTAATAGATGTTTGTGACCGCTGTGGAGGCTCGCCCTGCAATCTTACACATATGTTTTTTTCGTGCTCAGCCCTTGTGAACTTCTGGCAAATTTATTTTCATACCATATCGATTGTACTTTCGAAAACTATTGACATCTCGGCTTATACTGTCATATTCGGTCTCCCGGAGCAATATAGTCAATACTCCACAAGAGAGTTGAAGGTGATAGCTTTTACTTCCTTGATCGCTAGGCGTCACCTTCTTTGTAATTGGAAATCAACTAAAACTCCATCCAGCACAATGTGGATAAATGAGGTCATGTCCTTTTTGAAAGTGGAGAAAATTAGATATACTAAATCTGGAAATTTGAACAAATTCTACTCTATCTGGCAGCCATTTATGGAATTTGTTGCTTTAATGTAGAAATACAAATTCCCTTGCACACCTAGGTTTTTTTTTCTCTCTTTTCCCCCCTTTTTTAAAGTTATTTTAATTTATTTATTTTTATTGTTTTATATGTTATTTATTATTACTTTCACTTTACTGTGTTTCACTATTGGAGGTGTTCTGTATGTGTTTGGTGTTCCTGAAAAAAAGGCATGTTAGAGTCAAAGGTGTGAATAGTTTGTTTATCTTCAACACTTTTATACCCTCGAATTTGTAAATACCTTTGTTCTATATGCAAAATATCAATAAAAATATGTGAAATAATTTTCAGCAGACAAATAATTGTTTTTAACGTGTTAATCTTGTGAAAAGTCCTTCCGTGCATGTTTCTGTGGTCGTCATTTTCAGTAGGGCAAATGACGCGCTGACGCGTCGCGTAGCGGTGACGTATAATAGATGCAACTTATATAAAGGTGCAACCTGTTTATGGATTTTTCCAATTTATTGACAATAATTGGACAAAGCGACTTATATAAAGGTGCGACCTATAGTCCAGAAAATACTGTACTCACTTACATCATGTTGTTTTTAAGAACCAATAAACAATCACGACTGATTAGAAAATAAATGTTTTGACACACAGCTGCAAGGTCAGATCTATGTGAATTGACAGAGGTACCATATTTTTCAGCCTATAAGTCATGTTTTTTTGCATAATTTACATGCCCTGCAACTTATACACCAAAGCAATGTATTTATGGAATTTTTCCCATCTTTATAAACAAAGTTTTGACTGAGATATGACTATTTTCCTTCATTCTGACTGAACACTAACATTTTCAGCCACTAGATGGCACTCAAGTAGTATGGCATGACAGTGTATGATGTAAGAGTAGCTATTAATGACATGATCGGCTTGCCATACTGGCCATCTTCCTCCAACTCGCTTGGACCAACCGTCAAATCAGCTTCATTTTGTTGCAACACCCTCGTGAAATGCAGCTAATTTGACCAGTGAAGTGCATTTATTAAGTAAAAGTTCAACTGAGACACACCTTTACTATAATGTCAAGCAAAATTGTTTTAGGTGGTTATCTTGTTAAATTTAAAAGAAATACACAACGTTCCTCCTTCCTTTTTTCCCTCTCTGTCTACGTGCTCCCAGAGCACCGAGGCAGTGAATACTTTTGAAATGCAGATGATTTGACTGTTAAAGTCCTTTTATTAAGCAAACGTTAGACTGAGACACACCTTTACTATAAAGTTGAGCAAGCAAATAAATGTTTTTAGGTGTTTATGTTATCCCCCTCCCTGGGCTGCCACCTTATCATGGTGTAGGGGTTTGAGTGTCCCAATGATCCTAGGAGCTAGGCTGTCAGGGGCTTTATTTCTCTAGTAGGGTCAGCCAAGGCAGACAGGTCCTAGGTGAGGGACCAGACAAAGTGCAGCCCAGAGACACCTAAGATGAGGAAAATAAATGGAGACCGTGTTCCCTCGCCTGGACGTGGGTCACCGGGGCCCCACTCTGGAACCGGGCCTGGAGGTGGGGCACGCTGGCGAGCACCTGATGGACGGGCTTTTACCCATGGAGCTTGGCCGGGCACAGCCTGAAGAGGAGACGTGGGTCCCACTTCCCATGGGCTCACCAACTGTGGGAGGGGCCAAAGGGGTCGGGTGCAATGTGGGATGAGTGGTGGCTTGGCTACAGAAGCTGGCTATTGGGATGTGGAATGTCACCTCTCTGGTGGGGAAGGAGCCTGAGCATGTATGTGAGGTTGAGAGGTTCCGGCTAGAAATAGTTGGACTCACCTCAATGCATGGCTCTGGAACCAGTTCCCTTGAGAGGGGTTGGACACTTTTCCACTCTGGAGTTGCTCCTGGTGAAAGGCGTCGAGCAGGAGTGGGCATACTTGTTGCCCCCCATCTCAGTGCCTGTACGTTGGGATTCCACCCAGTGAACAAGAGGGTAGCCTCCGTTCGCCTAGGTGTGGGGGGATGGGCCCTGACTGTTGTTTGTGCTTATGTGCCAAACAGCAGCTCAGATTACCCACCTTTTTTGGAGTTCTGGGAGAGGGTACTGGAGATTGCGTCTCTTGGGGACTCCCTTGTTCTACTGGGGGACTTAAACGCTCACGTGGGCAATGACAGTGAGACCTGGAGGGGTGTGGTTGGGAGGAACAGCCCCCCTGCTCTGAAACCGAGTGGTGTTCTGTTATTGGATTTCTGTGCTCGTCATGGATTGTCCATAACAAACACCATGTTCAAGCATAAAGCCCCCAGTATAGCTGTTCGCTGTGCAGCACGCCGCTCGACGCGCGTGTGCGGCGCACAGGCAGTTCACAATATAGCTCAGCGTGAAGCTCCAAATTCTTGACATAATTTGTTTACCTACAGGACAAACTGAGGTCGCTGATTGGTCATTTGCTGACACGCCTACTGAATTGATTGACATGTCGGTGGGAGAAGAAAAGGCAGAGGGCTGCGCAGCGGTTTTCTGTGTTTATATGTTAATAAAAAGTTCTAAAAAATAAAATTAAAACAGGGAGCGCTGGTCTTTCAGCCCACACAGCAGACCAGCACACCAGGAAATATTTAGAACCTGCGCATCCACGTTGGACATGACTTTAGTTCACTTGTGACAAGTTCATTCATTCCTCCTCATCGGAGGAGGAAGCGAATGGTGATCGCTTCAAGCGATCACTTGACTTTTGGCTAAAAAACAAAAGAAAAGTCCAGTTCAGCGATGAAGAAGGGATATTTAATACATTTGTGTCTCATACAAAACAGTCCGCCCCCGGGCAGTTGATTGTGAGACAAGGCGCGCGCGTAAGCGGTCGTAAAATTTGAGCTTGGCGCGTTCACGCCCGCGTTCAAAGGCTTGTGCCACGGAGCTCACACTGCGTGCAGCGGCGCTCGGCCAAACGCAGAGCTATACTGGGGGCTTAAGGGTGTCCATATGTGCTTATGGCACCAGGACACCCTAGGTCGCAGTTCAATGATCGACTTTGTTGTCATCTCATCTGATCTGCGGCCACATGTCTTGGACACTTGGGTGAAGAGAGGGGCGGAGCTGTCCACTGACCACTTCCTGGTGGTGAGTTGGCTCCGATGGTGGTGGTGGGGATGCTGGTCAGACCTGGCAGACCCAAACGTATTGTGAAGGTCTGCTGGGAACGTCTGGCTGAGTCTCCCGTGAGACAGAGCTTTAACTCCCACCTCCGGGAGAACACGTTCCGGGAGAGGTAGGGGACATTGAGTTGGAGTGGACCATGTTCCGCACCTCTATTGTTGAGGCGGCTTATCGGAGCTGTGGCCGCAAGATTGTCGGTGCCTGTCGCGGCGGTAACCCTTGAAACCGGTGGTGGACACTGGCGGTGAGGGATGCTGTCAGGCTGAAGAAAGAGTCCTATCTGGCCTTTTTGGCCTGTGGGACCCGGAAGCAGCTGATAGGTACCGTCAGTTCCCCGGCAGTCCAAACGGCATGTAGTTTGGATGGTCGCTGAGGCAAAAACTCGGGCATGGGAAGAGTTCGGAGAGGGCATGGAGAATGACTTCCGCACGACTTCGATGCAATTCTGGTCCACCATACGGCGTCTCGGGGGTGGGGGTGGGGAGCGGTATGCCGCCAACACTATTCATAGTGGGGTTGATGTGCTACTGACCTCAACTCGGGATGTCGTGGGTCGGTGGGCAGAATACTTTGAAGACCTCCTCAATCCCACTGGTACGTCTTCCATTGAGGAAGCGGAGCCATGGGGACTTTGGATCGGGCTCTCCAAGCTCTAGTGCTGAGGTCACCAAGGTGCAGAGGTGGGTAGGAACACGTTACATTAACTGTTACATTTACTTAAGTAGCTTTTTGAGAAAATTGTACTTAGTAGCTTTTTGAGAAAATTGTACTTTTAAGAATAGTTTAAAGATCCACTGACGTGATTTTTCTACTATTCATCAAATTGCTCAAAATATATATATTTTATCATTTAAATATGTTAGTTTTTGCAAACAAAATGATAAATCACTTTAATTTTGCTTTAAAAGTGATTTTGAACTTCAAGCCGTGTTTAATCATGGGAAATCCGTTTACACCTGAACGCACCATCTGTGACGTAATGTCCAGAGTGAGAGGCAGAGGGCTCCAGTCTCTTCAATAGCGGACATTTTAAAACTTGACTAATTTATCAATCTAGGTGAAGATTTGAGCTATTTGTCTTCATTTTGGGAAGCAGAAAATAGTTTGGGTGATGGAACAAGAAACAACAGGATCTAATTTAGGTCTGATGCTGTATCAGACTTCCTTCATGTGGAGCTGCGCACACCGTGACAAGCTCAGAGCTCTGCCTCAACTCTGGACATTACATCACAGATGGTGCGTTCGGGTGTAAACGGATTTCCCACGATTAAACACAGCTTGAAGTTCAAAATCACTTTTAAAGCAAAATTAAAGTGATTTATCATTTTGTTTGCAAAAACTAACATATTTAAATGATAAAATATATATATTTTGAGCAATTTGATGAATAGTAGAAAAATCACGTCAGTGGATCTTTAAATGTGAAAGACTTGTACTTATACTTGAGTAAATTTTAGGGGAGAAAACCGCAACTTTTACTTTGTTACTATGGGCTTTGTGCCGATCGCTACCGTTACTTTTGTTTTAAGTATATAAAAACATTTGCAGCAAAATTATTGCATAAGTTATTGTCACCTGACATGTAACCAATCAAGTGAAGCCAACCAGTCACGTGACCAAAATAAATTCTCCACGCGGGCCATGTTGAGTGACGTCGGAGATTCTGGACCCGGTTAATGAGTGAAAGATGGATGGTGCTTAAAAGAATGGCAACAGAAGAAGCTGGCGAAGAGGAGTCAGAGCATCCCTCGCCTCACATACGAGCAATGTTCACCTAGCCTGGCCCTCGCCTTCCTGCACAGCTCCGCTCAATTCTCATTTCCCTTCACTGCACAGTCTGGGACTTCTCCCATAGACAACGATTTCTCCGGCCGATTTTTGACCGGACCAATCAGAGAACAGAAGGCAGAGTTTTTGGCCCCTAACCCACGCCCCCACCTGTCCCAGCGCAGCCAGCGAGCATTCGCATGTTCTCATTCAAAGCGATGCAAAGCGATGCAGGACTGTTTTATATGTGACACAAATGTATTAATTTCCCCTTCTTAATCCCTTATCTGGAGTTTTCTTTTGTTTTGTTTTTTGCCAAAAGTAAGTGATCATCGCTCCCTCCTCCTCCTCCTCTCCCTCCGCTGAGTGAAATGAACAAGGAAATGACTGAGGTTGTCACGAGAGAATTAAACTCGGGTTTTACGTTGCTGCCCGAGTCCCATCAGATTTCCTGGTCTTCTGGTGTGTTGGACCAGCGATCCATGGTTTTATTTTATTTTATTAGAACGTTTTATTAACATATAAACACAGAATATGCAACGGCAGCGAGAGAAAATTCAGCAGGAGGCGGAGCTGAAGTCAAGTTCAGCAGACCACGGGGGAGCAGCCATCAGCAGAGGCCACGCCTCCAGCAAGAATCGTTTCTCAATGGAGAAAGTCCAGACCCTAGTCCGAAGCGAAGTGAAGGACAAGGGTCTGGTTTTAACCAGGCTAATGTTCACCTTACAGTCTTCTAAAAAGAACAGCTACATCATGCGCAGCTGTGTCTGCCAAAACTTGTAGATACAGTATTTCAGCCTACAAGAACTTGACGTTGAATTTGAGAAAACATATTGCGGTAAGTTTGCCATTTATTTTTTTACTTTTTTGTGTGTAATAATGTCAGCTCTATTACAACAGCATGCATAACTTTAAAACTGTGTCTTCTTCTTCTTCTTCTTCTTCTTTCGGCTTTTCCCTTTTCAGGGGTCGCCACAGCGAGTCATCCTCCTCCACCTCACTCTGTCCTCTGCATCCTCTGTCCTCACTCCAACTACCTTCATGTCCTCTCTAACTGCATCCATATATCTCCTCTTTGGTCTTCCTCTTTGTCTTTTTCCTGGCAGCTGCATTTCTAACATCCTTCTACCAATATACCCACTGTCCCTCCTCTGGACATGTCCAAACCATCTCAGTCTGGCCTCCCTAACTTTATCTCCCAGTTGTTCAACATGTGCTGTACCTCTGATGATCTCATTCCTGATCTTATCCATCCTTGTCACTCCTAAGGAGAACCTCAGCATCTTCATTTCTGCTACTTCCAGTTCTTTCTCCTGTCTTTTTGTCAATGACACTGTCTCCAGACCATACAACATAGCTGGTCTCACCACTGTCTTGTAAACTTTTCCTTTGACCTTTGCTGACACCTTTTTGTCACAAATCACTCCTGAAACTTTTCTCCATCCACTCCATCCTGCCTGGACTCTCTTCTTCACCTCTTTACCACATTCCCCATTTTCCTGGACAGTGGACCCCAAGTACTTGAAGTCCTGCACCTTTGTGACCTCTGCTCCTTGTAGCCTCACTGTTCCACCAGCCTCCCTCTCATTCACACACATGTACTCTGTCTTACTACGGCTGACTTTCATTCCTCTTCTTTCAAGTGAATACCTCCACCTCTCCAAGTTCTCTTCCACCTGTTCCCTGTTCTCACCACATATCACAATGTCATCTGCAAACATCATAGTCCATGGGGATTCCTGCCTGACCTCATCTGTTAGTCGGTCCATCACCAGAGCAAACAAGAAGGGGCTCAGAGCCGATCCTTGATGCAATCCCACCTCCACCTTGAAGCTATCTGTCACTCCTACAGCACATCTCACCACTGTCCTGCTGTCTTCATACATGTCCTGTACCAGTCTAACATACTTTTCTGCCACTCCAGATTTCCTCATGCAATACCACACCTCCTCTCTTGGCACCCTGTCATATGCTTTTTCTAAATCCACAAACACACAATGGAGTTCTTTCTGACCCTCTCTGTACTTCTCTATCAACATCCTCAAAGCAAAGATGGCATCTGTGGTGCTCTTTCTTGGCATGAAACCATACTGCTGCTCACAGATAGTCACCTCTTGTCTAAGCCTTCCTTCCACAATTCTCTCCCAGATCTTCATCGTGTGACTCATCAACTTAATTCCCCTGTAGTTGCTACAACTCTGTACATCACCCTTGTTCTTAAAAATGGGAACCAGCACACTTCTTCTCCATTCTTCAGGCATTTTCTCACCCTCAAATATTCCATTAAATATTTGAGTCAAAAACCTCACTGCCATCTCTCCAAGACATTTCCAAACCTCCACTGGTATGTCATCAGGTCCTACTGCCTTCCCCTTCTTCATTCTTTTCAGAGCTTTCCGGACTTCACCCTCACTAATCTTTCCCACTTCCTGGTCCACAGTTTCTATGACCTCCACTCTTCTTTCTCTTTCATTCTCTTCATTCATTAGCTCCTCAAAGTAATCCTTCCATCTTCCCATCACACTCTCCTCACTTGTTAGAACATTCCCATTCCCATCTTTAATAAGCCTAACCTGCTGCACATCCTTTCCAGCCTGATCCCTCTGTCTTGCCAATCGGTACAAGTCCTTCTCGCCCTCTTTAGTGTCCAGTCTCCCATACAACTCATTGTACGCCCTCTGCTTTGCCTTAGCTACTTCCCTCTTTGCTCTACGTCCCATCTCCTTATATTCCTGTCTCCTCTCTTCAGTCCTCTCACTGTCATATTTCTTCTTGGCTAATCTCTTTCTTTGAATGGCGTCCTGCACTTCACTATTCCACCACCAGGTTTCCTTATCATCCATTCTCTGTCCAGATGACACACCAAGTACCTTCCTACCTGTCTCTCTAATTACTGTTGCTGTAGTAGCCCAGTCACTTGGAAGCTCTTTCTTACCACCCAGAGCCTTTAACAGCTCGTCTCTGAATTTCTCACAACATTCTTCCTTCTTTAGCTTCCACCATTTGGTCTTCTTCTCTGATTTTACTCTTTTTCTCTTCTTCGCAACAACAGTCATTCTACACACAACCATCCGATGCTGTCTGGCCACGCTCTCCCCTGCCACAACTTTACAGTCTCCAATCTCCCTCAGGTTTCCTCTTCTACACAGAATGTAGTCAACCTGCGTACTCCTTCCTCCACTTTTATAGGTCACTCTATGTTCCTCCCTCTTTTGGAAATAGGTATTGACTATAGCCATTTCCATTCTCTTGGCAAAATCCACCACCATCTGTCCTTCCTGGTTTCTTTCCTTGACACCAAACCTACCCATCACTTCCTCATCCCCTCTGTTTCCTTCACCAACATGTCCATTCAGGTCTGCTCCAATCACCACTCTTTCCTCCCTGGGAATACTCTCTATCACTTCATCCAAATCTTTCCAAAATTTATCTTTCTCCTCCGCATCACATCCAACCTGTGGAGCATAACCACTGACTATGTTTAGCATCAGACCTTCTACTTCTACCTTCAGATACATCACCCTATCTGACACTCTCTTCACCTCGACTACATTCTTTGCCAACTCCTCCTTCAGGACCACCCCTACTCCATTTCTCTTTCTATCCACACCATGGTAAAACAGTTTGAACCCTGCTCCAATACTGCGAGCCTTGCTGCCCTTCCACTTGGTCTCTTGGACACATAAAACATCTACCTTTCTTCTCTGCATCATGTCAGCCAGCTCTCTACCTTTGCCTGTCATTGTCCCCACATTCCCACATTGCCCTCTCCGGGTCGGGGAGGAGGTCCTGCCCCAAGTGGAGGAGTTTAAGTATCTCGGGATCTTGTTCACGAATGAGGGAAAACTGGAGCGTGAGATCGATAGGCGGATAGGTGCAGCGTCCGCAGTGAAGCGGGCGCTGTACCGGTCTGTCGTGGTGAAGAGAGAGCTGAGTCAAAAGGCAAAGCTCTCAATTTACCGATCGATCTACGTTCCCACCCTCATCTATGGTCATGAGCTCTGGGTTATGACCGAAAGAACGAGATCTCGGATACAAGCGGCTGAAATGAGTTTTCTCCGCAGGGTGTCTGGACTCTCCCTTAGAGATAGGGTGAGAAGCTCAGTCATCCGGGAGGGACTCGGAGTAGAGCCGCTGCTTCTCCACATCGAGAGGAGCCAGTTGAGGTGGCTCGGGCATCTGGTTAGGATGCCTCCTGGACGCCTCCCTGGTGAGGTGTTCCGGGCATGTCCCACCGGGAGGAGACCCAGAGGAAGACCCAGGACACGCTGGAGGGACTATGTTTCTCGGCTGGCCTGGGAACGCCTTGGGATTCCCCCAGAGGAGCTGCTCCAAGTGGCTGGGGAGAGGGAAGTCTGGGCCTCCCTACTTAGGCTACTACCCCCGCGACCCGACCCCGGATAAGCGGACGAAAATGGATGGGTGGATGGATGGATGGATGGATGGATGGATGTCCCCACATTTAGAGTTGCAACCCTCAGTCCTACAGTCTTCACGTTCCTCCTCTCCCTCGTTCTCCTGACACGTTTCCCTCCTTGGCGTCTTCGACTAACAGTAGTACAATTTCCGCCGGCACCCTGTTTGTCAACAGCACCGGTGGCGGACGTTGTTAACCCGGGCCTCGACCGATCCGGTATGGTTTCACTTTGATGAACTCGCATTATAGTTTTGGCAAGTGTTTTACATCGGATGCCATTCCTGACACAACCCTCACCATTTACCCGGGCTTGGGACCGGCACAAGAGATACACTGGCTTGTGCTCCCTAGTGGCTGGCCGGCTGTTGATGGATCTTTTCCAATTTTTATCAAATAGCTTTGTAGCAAAGATAATGATGACCAGAGCTTAATGATGACAAATCCAAAAACGAGGGCCTGACGTCATTGAGAACTTTGACCTTGCTGTCTCA
>JBBPBX010066156.1:8683-19747 GCA_038048925.1 Garcialebias charrua | reverse complement strand
TGACCTGTGTTGGTCCATCAGTTGACTTCATGTCGTGTGACCTATGTTGGTCCGTCAGTTGACCTCAGGTCATGTGACCTGTGTCGGTCCATCAGTTGACCTCGGGTCATGTGACCTATGTCGGTCCGTCAGTTGACCTCAGGTCATGTGACCTGTGTCGGTACGTCAGTTGACCTCATGCCGTGTGACCTGTGTCGGTCCGTCAGTTGACTTCATGTCGTGTGACCTGTGTTGGTCCGTCACTTGACCTCAGGTCATGTGACCTGTGTTGGTACGTCAGTTGACCTCATGCCGTGTGACCTGTGTTGGTCCGTCAGTTGACCTCATGTCGTGTGACCAGTGTCGGTCCGTCATTTGACTTCATGTCGTGTGACCTGTGTCGTTTTGTCAGTTGACCTCATGTCATGTGACCTGTGTCGGTCCGTCAGGTGACGGACAACAATAGGTCAAGCATGTTGTAGAACACAGCAATGGGCCACCTGCATGTGCCGGCACGCACCGTATATACATGTGCCAAGGACAAGGAGAGAGACAGTACTTGTAAGCAAAATTATTTATTTGACAGACCATCAGGGTTACAGGATAATCAGCACAGCAGAATAAGACAATTTTATGCATAAAATTGTTCTGGAGCAGACAAAGCTTTCCGTTCAGTGGATGTCCCAAAATGCTCAACTGTGAGATAAATTCAGGGTCTGTTATGTGTGAATTCAGGTCAGGGCCTCTCTTCTGACTAAGGGGGGAAGTGCAAGCAGAGTCTTACTTACCTGGTGGAAACATTGGAATGCAGTCTGTGCAGTCTGGTGTGGTGGGGGTGTCTGAGTTGAGTGCACATATATTTATAACAAAAGGCAGTTAATGGTCCAATAATTGTCAGGAGAAGGAGGGGGTTTGTCCTCAGGATCTTGAAAATTCAGTCATCCTAGTGTTAATGGCTTTGTTTATTTATCCATCATAAAGATCACAGAAATATTGGGTAAACTGAAAAAGAAAAGAATCCGTGAAATTACTATTCAATCTGAATAAGTAAATTAATTAAGGATAAAGAGGTCAGCTTAATACTGACCCCTGTTAAAATCCTTTAGTTACATCTGGGTGGCACTATATGTGTTTAAAGACACAATATAGGGTCTCCCTCATGTTCTCTTCATATACTAAATGTCACTTGTGGTGTTTTAGTATTTCTTAACACTGTATTGATCTGGAGAATGAAAACAAAGCCTCTTGCAAGTAGAAATACAGAAATGTTTTAATCTCACTGATTTTCCTTTCTATAATTTATATATAATTTATTTATTTATATATTTTTTGTTTGTTCTTTGTTGTTTTAGTGAGGCAAATTGGCTCTTCTCATCCTGAGCATTTAATTGTTCTGTTGACCTTGTATTAATCTGCATTTGATAAAAAAAACTATTTGAACTTGGGAATATATATATATATATTTTCATTTTTGGAGAAATAGCCCCCCCCGGTGGACATTTCTGGAGCCGCCGCTGCTCCTAGCCACTGTAACAACTGATTGACCTTGAACCACTCATGTTGCATAAGATCGGAACAACTTTTTGGAATGAAGACTTTCATATGAAGAACCAATAAAAGCAATGAGAAGAAAAGTTCTGGCAGATGAAAGTTTGGATCCGTAACAAAAGTATCATTAGTGTTTTAATCAGCGGACAGAGACACGGTGCATTAACAGAGCTCCACGGAGCAGGCTGGTTATTTCAGCAGTCGGATCATTGTTGCATTAACGTGCCTCCCTGGAGAGGACGTGCAGCTGTCCTCGAGTAAAGCACTCAGGATGTTATTGCCTCAGTAAACACTGAGCGGTCGAACAAGGGAAACAACTGCAGATGGACTGGACCTGGTGCAGCGGAGAACAAAAACCGGAGCAGAAATGTGAAACGAACCAGACCGAGTCGGCGAACAAACAGGACGGAAAACCCGAGGAGATTCTCGTAGAGTCAAACAAAGAAGCAGCTAAGCTTTAATAAACACCAACATGTGCTGGAAGTCTGAGTTTACCATGAACACCCAGACCGTACAGGATGGTGATGCACAAAACTACAACAAAATGATGCAACCGACAGGCAGAAACACACAAAACCTGCTTTTATTAGAAAGAATAATCTAAGGTGTGTTCTTTTTGCTGATGATACCACCTTCTTTTTTTTGGTAATGATTTGAAACAAATGTTTGAGTCGTTAAAACAGGAGATCTCAAAATTACAAACTTGGTTTAGTTTAAATAAGTTATCACTAAATTTAGATAAGACTAACTATATGTTATTTAGCAAAAATAAAATAGATAAATTTTCTATCAAAATTGATGGTGTGAACTAAGTAGAGTGGATGAGGTGAAGTTTTTGGGTGTAATTGTTGATGAGAGATTGTCGTGGAAACAGCATGTAAATTTTGTTAAAGCTAAGTTATCTAAATCTATTGGCGTATTGTATAAACTAAAGGACTTGTTAAATGATAGGGCTCTTTATTTGCTATATAACTCAATTTTTGTTCCACATTTAATTTATTGTGTGGAGGTTTGGGGTAAAGCCTGTACAACTATAACAATTTCTATTTTTATTTTACAGAAAAGAGCGGTGAGAATTATTGCTAGAAAGCCTTATCGTCATCCATCGAATGTATTATTTAAACAACTCAAATTATTGAAATTTTGTGAGTTGGTAGATTATAATGTTTTGTTAGTAATGCATAGGGCTCATAAGAATATGCTACCCACTAATGTTCAAATGTTTTTCATAAAGAGAGAAAGATGTTACAGTTTAAAAGGAACTGAAACGTTTGTTAAGATATAGGACTAGTTTGAAGGGACGTTTTATTTCAATAAAGGGAGTGGGATTGTGGAATGTTTTGGAGAAAGATGTTAAAGATGTAAACTCTGTGATGAAATTCAAAAAAATTATCAAGTCTATACTGCTAGCAAAATACTAAAGCTTTAAGTAATTCATCCTAATGTAATAATAATAATAATAATAATAATAATGAATTTAATTTATAACGCACTTTTCATTAATGAAAATCTCAAAGTGCTACAAAGTGGAACAAAATTAAAGGTCAAATACAACAAATAAAATCAATAATAGTATCAATTAAGATCAAAGATAGAATCATGAGGAGGTAGAGTATGCTCGCTTAAAAAGAAAGGTCTTCAGGCCGCTTTTAAAGTCAACCGGTGACTGTGGAGCTCTCAGGCAGTCAGGAAGAGAGTTCCATAGGCGGGGGGCAGCCACACTGAAAGCCCGGTCTCCCATGGTCCTCAAATTGGTTATTGGTTATTTGTTAATTATTGAGTGTGAAATGTTACTAAATTGATCTGTGGTTTCTGGAAGATTATTGTTTAAATTGATTGTTTAAGGGGTAGACAAAATAAGAATTCTTTCTTCTTTCTGCCACCTTTCATTTTATGTATTTTGATTCTTTCACATATTTATGAAATGTTTTTTTTTTTCCGTTATCTTTTATGGGTTTTTTTTATATGTAAAATGAATAAAAACTTTAAATTACAGTTATTTTTTATATTTTTTTATTAAAGTTTAGTTTGGTTCATTATAAGCTCTGCATTGTATATTGTGTTGTATGCCTGTTAGCATAATGTCTCCCAAACCACTGGATCATTTCAATGAAAGAACCAAACAGAAAAATGTCAACAGCTCAGTCAATTTCACAGATACTGAGCTAAAGTTTGGAGTGGTAGTGGCTGAAAGTAATGCTCAACATACACTCTGAGCTCTGCATCCTCTGTCCTCACTACCTCCATGTCCTCTCTAAATGCATCCATATATCTGTCTTTTTCCTGGCAGCTGCATTTCTAACATCCTTCTTATACCCACTGTCCCTGACACAACCCTCACCATTTGCCTGGGCTTGGACCAGCACAACACATACACTGGTCTTGTGCTCCCAGTGGCTCGGAACAAGGAGCTTGAATAAAACTATTAAAACAAAAAAAAGTTAAAGTAGCAAAGACTTTAAAAAAGGACAATCAGACTCTGACGAGCAGAAGGAGACATGAGAAGAGAACCGGACATGGCGTGAGAACCAGTCGTGCTGCACTGAGGAGTAAAACATGGTTGACAGGTGGAGTGGGGCCGATGGGAGGAGTGGCTGCAGCTGTGACAGGTGAAGCAGGGAGCGGTCCAACTGACGAGCACTTGTTCTTTTTCTGCTCTCGTCTTCAGGGGTCACCATAGATAGCAAACTTACATGAAAAATTAACAGTTGTTTTATGATGGATTCCCTTCTTCACGCAACCACAAGCTACAACAGAGAGCTGCTGTCTGGGGCACCCGTGTGATTGGGTGGTGGTGGTGGTGGTGGTGGTGGTGGTGGTGCTCATGGGCCCAGATTTGAGCAAATGATGGTGGAGGCAGTTGAGTGCTTCATCTTTCCCACCATTTTTTTTGTCAGGGGTTGGAGATTCAGTCATGTGTGATGTCAGAGTCAGAGAGTCTTTATTGTCATTTGCACCGCATGTAGTACATGTGATGAAAACGAGATTATGTACACAGGGTCCCAGTTACATCCAACAACAAATGCAAGAGAAAAACAGTAATAACATCTAGGATTAACTAAGAAAAACATCAACTAGTAATACACTAAGCCCTAATGTAGTGGAAAAACATCATTATAAACAGCAGCACGAACATGAGTCTGTATGAGCAGATGGTCACAGATGAACACAGCAACAAGAAAACAGATCAGCATCAGCATGATGTGATATTTTGCAGTGTTTATTTTTATTTTTATTTATTCATGAGTCTAACAGCCTCAGGGTAGAAGCTGTTCCTCAGTCTAGTGGTTCTACATTTGATGCTCCTCAACCTCCGTCCTGAGGGGAGTGGGGCAAAGAGTGAGTGTGCTGGGTGAGTGAGGTCTTTCATGATGCAGGTGGCTCTTTTCCTGCATCTGGAGGTGTAAATGTCTGTGATGGTGGGGAGACTGACTCCAACAGACTTCTGTGCAGCCTTCACCACTCTCTGCAGAGCTTTCCTCTCTTCAACTGTGCAGCCTCCATGCCACACGTTGATGCTGGAGCACAGGATGCTCTCCACTGCACACCTGTAGAACGAGGTGAGAACTGGGCTGCTCAGACCAGCACGTCTCAGCCGTCTGAGGAAGTAGAGTCTCTGATGACCTTTCTTGATCAGGCTGGTGGTGTTGTTGCTCCAGCTGAGGTTATCATTCATGTGTACACCCAAGTATTTGTAGCTGGAGACCACTTCCACTGCAGATCCACCTATGTTCAGTGGGGCGTGGGTGTGTTTGTTCCTTCTGAAGTCCACAATCATCTCCTTTGTCTTCTTCACATTCATGTGAAGATTATTCTCTTTGCACCAGCTCTCCAGGTGTTCCACCTCCTGTCTGTAGCTGGACTCATCATTGTTTGTGATGCATCCCACCACCGCTGTATCATCTGCAAACTTAACAATATGACAGCCTGGATGTGTGGCTGTACAATCATATGTGAGCAGAGTGAACAGAAGAGGGCTCAGCACACATCCTTGAGGAGAGCCAGTGCTGAGGGTTATGGTGGAGGAGGAGAAGTTGTGGATCTTCACGGACTGTGGTCTGTCTGTTAAGAAGTCTAGTACCCAGTTACAAATGGAGGGGCTTAGTCCAAGTGTGGATAGTTTGTCTATCAGAGTTTGGGGGATCATGGTGTTGAAGGCAGATGTGAAGTCCACAAAGAGCAGACGCACGTATGAGTCCTTCTGATCCAGGTGGGTGAGAGCAGTGTGGACCACAGAGGAGATGGCGTCCTCTGTTGATCGGTTCTCACGGTATGCATATTGATGAGGGTCCTCGTTGATGTTGACGGTTGCCTTGATGTGGGACATGACCAGTTTCTCAAAACATTTAGCGACTATCGGGGTGAGGGCCACCGGTCTATAGTCATTCAGACCAGTCACTGTGGAGCTCTTTGGGACTGGGATGATGGTCGTGGTCTTCAGGCAGGTGGGAACTGACTCCAGTGCAAGTGAGGTGGTGAAGACGTCATCCAGCACCTCACAGAGCTGGTCCGCACATTCCTTCAGAACTTTCCCCGGGATGTTGTCTGGTCCAGTTGCTTTATGAGGGTTGATCCTTCTGAGACTACTCCTCACTTCTGCTGCGGTCACGCTGAGCTGCTCTACATCTGGTGGTGAGGTGAGTCTGGTGCTGGCTGGTCTATTTGGGTCCTCAAAGCATGCATAAAACTTGTTGAGGGCATCAGGCAGAGATGGGTCTTTGACTCAATGCTATTAATGTAAATGACTTAATGCTATTAATGTAAATGACTTAATGTACTAATGTAAATGACTCAATGCTATTAATGTATTACAGAAAATATGCATACAGTACACACACTTACTGATACAGTATGTAGACTATTGCATTAGGTAATACATTCAGCAAGTACTTTTACTTTAATACTTTAAGTATTTTTAAAAGCAAGTACTCATTTACTTTTACTTAAGTAAAACCATTAATATGGTACTTCTACTTTTACTAGAGTACATTTTTGTCTGTTTATTTGTACTTTTACTTAAGTACAGTGTTTGAGTACTTTCTCCACCACTGCTTGTATCTTTACCTGACGTTGACCACCCCGATCAGCTCTTTGGACACGAACCGCAGCGTGAACGCGTTCAGAAGGAAGGTGAGGACACGGAACATCACCTGACATTAAACCAGGTCAAACACACACACACAGTTAGTTATTAAATTGTTACCAGAATGAAGTCACCCAGAGCTCAGCTAATATATTTACCTGTAGCAGCACATTATAGGACGCCAAAGTGGACGCATTGTTGAGCACGTCCTGAGTCGAGCTCATTTTTAGACTCTTTGAAATCTTCTGTCAGGAGTGAAGTTGATAAAAATAAAAAGAACGCTTCTTTGTCTGTAAACACATCATATAGTCATTCTGGAAGGATCACTATTGAACAAGTTTAATTCAATAGCTGTCAAGTCCCGAGGAGCAGAAGTACTTCCGTACACATTTTCGGGACGGACGTTGCGTGATGACGTCAATTAAACGGTCCGTTCACGCTTCCGCCGCTAGAGGGCGACACAATTCAACTGACAACTTTTCCTGTGTGTTAATTTTATTTTTTTACTGATTATACTCTCTACTTAGCATTTAAACATACAGTTTACAGATTATTAATACTAAATTATATTGCAATTAAACAAGGGAAAAAAGCTAAATTATTTACTGAAATAGCTGTCAGTTGATGAACATTTTTGCATCTTTCTGAACCATTAGCACTGACGAAACTTGTATTTTTGTTTCCATTTTCATTCATTCAACCTTTATTTATACAGGCTAGCCTCGTTGAGTCACGGGGACTCATTTACAAGAGGGACCTGTCTCACTCACACCAAACAACCATCCACTCTCACACTCACACCTAGGGTCAATTTAGAGTCACCAATCAGCCTAACAAGCATGTTTTTTTGGTCTATCTCCGTTTCCATCTCTAAGGCAGGGGTGTCACTTACAAAAGGGGGGCCAAAATCAAAAGCTTTTTCAAACTAAGGGCCACTTTCAGAATCTACATTAACTCAAGTTAGATACCCAACAACTTTTCTTAGTTGCAGCCGGTTCCTCAAAGAGTTTGGTTGGTCTTATTTGATGTTCTCTGTTGCACTTTTGACATCATAATCAAAGATGACTGAAAAAACTCAAGTGAAAAAGTGTTTTACATTTAAAATACCATCTTGAGGGCCAGATAAGATGTCCATGAGGGCCACAATTGGCCCCCGGGCCTTGAGTTTGACATATGGGCTCTAAAGGAAATAGTACTGTACTGTATAGCTTAAAGCTGCTATATGTCACTTTTCCAACAATATATTTTTAACATATTTCTTCACTCTCTACATCATAGATTGATGTTAGAGAGGTAATCTCTGAAAAAAACTAAAAAAAATATTGTCCCCTTGCTTCTCCAGGTGGTAAATAAGCATTTCTAAAAAGAAAAAGTGACCCGCCATTTTCCAGCCAATAAAAACAAAGTTTGTAACCAGCCAATAAAAACCGAGCTTGAATTTGAATCAGCCAATAAAAACAGAGCTTGAATTTGAATTTCAACAGACCACAAGGGGGCAGAGCCATATATGGCTCTGAGGGGGAGGGATCAGAATGCTTTGCTTGTTGAAATCTTTTCTAAGACGTTCTACAGAAACTGCAGACTTCACCTTTAACAGCAGCAAGTTTTTAAGTTTTATATTTGATTTGGTTCCTCAGCATAAGATGTGACTGAGACTAACCGGTATGAATAAAGGTTGAATGAATGTGCAATCTTGTGCTTTAATTCAACTTTTATTTACAGGTATACAGGTTGGTCTCATTGAGGACTCATTTACGAGAGACCTGATGAGTTAGTCATTGCTTCTTTATGCTTTGCTTCTGAAGAGCCAGACTATGATTTAAAGTGGTCTTGATCAAAATGTCTTTTAAAAATTTCTGAAGTTCTTTCAAAGGTTGATTTGACAGAATGCTTTTTTCATTCATTTTTATGCAGTACCTGAGCACCGGCAGAAAAAAAAAAAAAAAGTCACATTTTTGTCATCTGTGTATGTTTTCCTAGCCTGGCCCTCGCCTTCCTGCACAGCTCCGCTCAATTCTCATTTCCCTTCACTGCCCTAGTCCAAAGCGAAGTGAAGGACAAGGGTCTGGTTTAAACCAGGCTAATGTTTTCCATACTTGACAGACGAAATTGGTCTCTGCATTTAACCCAACCACCACCAGGTGGTGCAGTGAGATGTTGAGCCGGTTAGTCTGACCTATAAAAAATAATCCTTAGAAATCCAAACTATTGATCAAGATCCATTCAAGGGATTACAAGTCTGGTTTCTTCAGTATAAACAAATGACTGAAAGAAATTTGTTGAAATATTTATTTCTTGTTACTCATGTGTGATAGATAGTTTAACAAATCTTTCATCATTTATTTAAAATTTAAAACTATTTCTGTTACAGTTCTGAGAATTTCAGCTTTTAATTCTTAAAATATTAGATATACAGTACTGTATAAATTCCAGCACAAGCTTGGGAGTTGTCTTTTGTAATCAGATGTAAAATATGGAGAGACAATATAAAAAGTACATCCTAGTGAACCAATATACATGTAAGAACAATATACATCTACAGTGTTTATATACAGCATTTTAGTAACACCCTACTCATGTAACATTAATAAAAACTGCCAATGACAGCTACATTCGGTCTGTTCGCTCTACATGTAGGTGCTAACTATACAGTACAGCAAAATACAGCTGCGTAGAATTCAATTTCATGATCATACTGTTTGTTTAATTTATCGTATCAATACAAGAATTCAGATGTTTTAGAGAGATAACATTCATTATTCTATATTTTGACAAATGTGTTATTGTTCTGAGCCATACACATGCAGTCGCCTCATTTACACAACCTACAGCTGCAGTAAAAACAGTACAGTTTGTTTTAAGTCTTCATGATTTTCTATCAGTTGGACTGAGCTGCACGTAAAACAAGAAACAAAAAGGTTGCAGATGGTCGCAGTGACGTCATGTGACATGTAAAGATTTTTAACCTCCCACCATATTATTTATTATTACACATACTGGCTATCAAAGCCTTGTACAATAATAGGCATGCATACAAATACAACATCAATATAAACAGCACAAGGACTTGTTTCTAGATGTACCCAACGTAAAGTTACATAAATACTGATTCAAGAACAACTCACTTCTCTCTGTGAGTAAATGAACCGTTCCATCAACAACAGGAGAGTCTCCCGAGTCAGATTGACGTTAAAAATAATCACTTTTCTATAAGGTGCTCCATCTTGGGGTTTATGAAGGAAAAACCAGCAAATGCCGACTGGTCCATGGAATCTATGAAGTTCTTATCGCTGTAAGAAAGCCGTGGCTTCTCGCTGAGGAACTCCCGATCAAAGTTGCTGCAGTCGTCTGGTGCTTTCTGTAAATAAGTAACCAATAAATAAATAAATCTCAGCAAGTGATCTATAGTTTTAAACTATTCCATTCATCGTCAGTAACTGGAATGGAGCGTACCACTTTGGGTTTGAAGGGAGGTTCAACCTCTCTCCTCTCCAGCGCCTGCCAGTCGATGGTCCTAAAGAAAGGCTGTGTGGTGATGTCACCAACAACTCCTAGCCTGCGTGTGGGGTCTCTCTCAAACAGCTGTAATAAAAATTTTTAAAAAGACGTTACATTAGGAATGCACCCGTTTATGTCCAAACTTGTAAGGTTACAAATACTGTATTGCTTTAACGTATAATGCTCAAGTTTAAACAAATACATAAAATCCTTTGGAAACTAACTTTTTCATGAGGGGAAATCAATTGATAGTGGCTCCAAAATGTATTTCTACAACATGTCACAGTTTTAAGAAGTATTTGTCTATTTTAAAGCAAGAATAGCATAACATTTCCATCAAATAGATTAAAAAGGCCGTTAATTTCTAAGTGACAGATGAGGATGTCAAAAGTATAAATAAAAAAGAAACTTAGTAATGTGTACTTTTTTATGAATTCACAACTTAGAGCTACAATATGCCAGAGAATCATTAATAAGCTTAAAAAATAGCAATAATTTCAGATTTCAGGCATTTAGACTGGATATTATGAAAAGATTCAGAAAGGTTGCTTTAAATTCAATCCCACAAATCACAGCTGATGTGACTGTCACGTCTTCATTTTGCTGTGATCAACATGTGCTCAGGAGCACCAAGAAAACTGGTACAACAATCTGCTGCCACTTCAAGAAATGTAACGTTCAAACTGTTGTATCCAAAGTTATACATGCAGGAAAATAACTGAAGCACATAGTAAACTTACTGAATGAAAACTACTTTAAATACACAAATCTATTGAATTTAGGTGTTTTAAATTCAAGATAATTTTGTCAAAGTAAGGCAATACAGTACAATATATGTATTTTGAGGAACCAGTTATATTAGGTCAATTTGACACAGGCTTTATTTTAGAATTTGTTTGTAGCTAGTATCAAATTAAAACTTTGTTAAAAACAATGTGTACTGTGTATATATATAT
>JBBPBX010066155.1:0-19748 GCA_038048925.1 Garcialebias charrua | reverse complement strand
AAAAAGTTGCATTTTTCTTCCTTGTTCCACAGATGATCTGCGTAACCTGAGAGACGAGTATCTGTCAGCCACAGCTGAGGGACAGAAGTTCATGGAGCAACGCTTCGGGAAGAGGGTGGTCCAGAAAGCTGTGGAGGAGTCTTTTAGCAGGGACTGGCTCAATGAGAACTGTAAATGCTGCCCTAGATGTGGAACAAATATTCAGGTAGACCCAGCTCCTCCTTACTGTAGAACTGCAGCTTCAGCTTTACCAACAGGGGTCAGTGTTTACTTTAATGTGAAACAAAACCGTACAGAGTTTGATGCACTGATGCACATGGACTGCTGGAGATAAGCATCAGCTCCCTGCAACTCAAAAAGGAGAAGCAGGTTTTTAAAAAAAAGATGGCTGGATCATGATTTTTTTTTTTTTACATTCTGTCTTGTCTGTGTGTCTCATTAGAAAGTGGACGGCTGTAACAAGATGACCTGCACTTCCTGCAAACAGTACTTCTGCTGGCTGTGCCTGGGTGCAATCAGCAAAGTCAACCCATACAGTCACTTTAACAACCCTGATTCACCCTGTTATAACCGGTATGTTCACCCTGTTATAACCGGTATGTTCACCCTGTTATAACCGGTATGTTCATGTTCTGTGTACTTCTCCACATGAAACGACTATTTGTCCACACGGTGACTGTCTTTTCTTGCTTGCTGCAGACTCTTCCTCGGCGTAGATGCGGATGAAGACGAGTTTTGGAGTGACGAGGAGGATTGAAACCAGTGGAGTGCCTCAGAGCTGTTGGTGTCATTTGAATGCACTTTATATCTCATGTAATCATCACTTTTTTTTTCTGGGACTCCGGCTACACCTGAATTTGCCTACAACCGCATGTTTAAACACTAATGTCACTGGTTCGAGTACAGTCAGGCAAAACAATTAAACATTCTTTATTTGGATGCTTGAAGCTAATAGTTGTGTGAATATGTCAGATATCATGCATCTACATTATTTACATATACTGTACTTAAATAGGAAAAAATATATAATTATCTTTTCTGTTTTTTTTTTTGTAATAAAACATCACAGTTGCATAAATAAATATTTTGATAAGTAGTAAAAGTCCCAGAAGTTTATGTAATAAACTTATTGAGTATACTAAACTTTAGAATTAGTTTCAACTAAATATTCAGTGATTAAAGATTAATTTATATTTGTTATTCTGCAGAATGGATCTTCTAGATGTATTTTATCCACCCTTTCATCGTGCAATATGACTTTTTTCAGGCATGTAATGATAAACAAATAGCTGTGGATTCACTGGCTAAAGTTTGCTCAGTAAATTTAACATATTTGTTCTCAGTTAAAAACCACTTGTAATAAGAAGACCAGGACTGAGCTGCTTTTAAAACTAATTACAATATGTACGTTTTGATTTGTCCAACAGCCGTAATTCTTCGGCCTGTAATGTGAAATAATAGGTGTAATGATGATAATAAAAATGGATGGTACAGGATACGATTAAGGCAGCAAACCCAGTGCTCCACAAACGCCAAAAAAAGCAAAGCGCTGCCATCATAATCCAATATAATCCAAGATTCTTCACCTCCACAGAGCACTCCCAGGAATCCACGGAATCCATGGCGGAATCCATGGCGTATCCTCCGTCACTCTGTGAGGGTGGGAAGGCTCCCCTTGTGCCGTTCCTTCTGTAGAGATCTTGTTTGTAGAATCGAATGCCCAAACCTCCAATCCATCTTAATTTGCGTTCGAGGTGCTTAGCTGAGGAGCTGCCAGCAGCAGGGGGGGGGAAGGACAGGAGAGGGAGAGGGAAGGGCTGCGACTGCCTCAGTCGAGAGCAAGGTTAAAAAAAAATGATAAGACTGAATGCTGAATAATTTGAGTTACAAATATATCATGTTTTGACATGCAAATGTGTAGACCGTTTATAAAGGAGCTGCAAACAGGTCAATGTTTTAACCAGAGACAGAGTGTTGTGTGAATGGACAGTAAAGAGTATGAATGTGTTGTACACTCGTGGGAGTTGAGATTGATTGACTAATTGGCAATATTGCACGTTTCCGGGCAATCTCCAATTGGACCCCTTCTGCAATGAACGGGTCCATAGGTGCCAAGACTTATGATTGAGTTTCTATGTCTGACTGCCCATTTGAAAGTGTTCACATATATTGAGCAAGGAAAGGTTTTACAGCGGTTAACACTAATAAAGCGAGAATATGCAGTATTCAGTATTTACTTTTATTTTTTATTTTAGTGCTTTGTTTTGTAGGAGGGATCATATAATTAGATTACAGGTAGTCCCCGACTTACGAGCGCTCTGACTTACGAGGTCCCGGACTTAAGAGCATGCATCTCATTAAAAGGAAAAAAAATATATATATTTTTTTACTTTTTTTTTTTTTTTTTTTTTAATAAATGAATACATGTACAGTACTGGACAGTCACCAAGCACTTAGCCTATCCTAACACAGTTTTTAAAGATGAAGGAGTCAGTTGAATTGTCTCCCTCCTCCCTGCAGGCTCCATAGGGAGCTTGCTCCCTTTATGTGAAAGGGAGACAATTCAACTTATTCCTTCATCTTTAAAAACTGTGTTAGGATAGGCTAAGTGCTTGGTGACTGTCCAGTACTGTACATGTATTCATTTATTAAAAAAAAAAAGTAAAAAAAATTTTTTTTTTTTTTTTTTTTACTATGTGATCCTACTTACGAATTTTTGACATACGAGCGCCCCCTAGGGACGGAACTCGCTCGTAAGTTGGGGACTACCTGTAGTTTATAACATTGCCTTAGAATGAAGATTGAAATTATAATGAGAGATCATTGGTCTGGAACTCCACGAACCTTTGTTAGAATAGATTCAACGGAACGTCAGGACATTTTGATTTGTGATTATGGAGTTAACAGGAACAGACTGTATGAATCGATTATAAGTGAGGGGGGCCAAGTCCATTTTTTCAATTTGGTGTGTAGAACTTTGCAAGGCTGGACTAGCATCTACATGCCTTATGAGGTGACCGAAGAAAATTTTTCAAAATTAGACAGAAAACAGAGGATGGAATGAATTATGAGTGTTTGATAAAGTTAGTCAGGAAACATTTTAATACTAATTTTTATGTTAAGAGTTGATGCTTTTTGCAACACACACGAT
Organism: Garcialebias charrua; assembly: GCA_038048925.1. NCBI lineage: Eukaryota > Metazoa > Chordata > Actinopteri > Cyprinodontiformes > Rivulidae > Garcialebias > Garcialebias charrua. Next base: position 16,597 of record JBBPBX010066155.1, on the reverse strand, counting down.
CCCTGGAGTAAATATTTTAGTTTAGTGTCAAGAAACTATTTGCAATTAGGTTTTGTCAGGCACAGAGTTATGTGGGAAAAACTTAGCTCATTTTCCTCCCACATGATCTTGTAGCCTTCCTTGGTCAGAGATCTAACAAACTTCAGATAAGCCTTTAATAAATTTTTATTTCCTTTTTTATTTCCTATTTTATTTTTTTATTTTTATTTCCACATTTTATTTACACCGCTTTGCACAAAAAAACATGTGTTGCCCAAGATGAGGTGAAGTCATAGTGCTTGCACAAAGACACACACACACACACACCCAACACATGCACACACACACACACCTCAAAGTATAAGATGAAGCCACTCAGACAGACACATTTGAAGTGTGTCCGCGAGTCTTTGGCCCAGACGTCCGGTCGAGCATTGATGACCATATCTCCCGCTGAACTGTGTGTGACTTCCCGGTTCAGTGTCAAGGTGAGAGATTGTAATTTGTTACACGTCAATGTCTAAGTGTGTGTATTTAAGTTTTACTGTGGCAAGATTAAACAGACACTTTGATCTTAGCAGGAAAACTTTTTGTGTGTGATTTGTGCACGGTGGCACAACTGGTAGAGCTGCTGCCTCTCAGAAGGTTGCCGGTTCAAATCCCGGTCCGGGGCCTTTCTGGGTGGAGTTTGCATGTTCTCCCCGTGCATGCGTGGGTTTCCTCCGGGTACTCCGGTTTCCTCCCACAGACCAAAAAACATGCTTGTTAGGCTGATTGGTGACTCTAAATTGACCCTAGGTGTGAGAGTGGATGGTTGTTTGGTGTGAGTGAGACAGGTCCCTCTTGTAAATGAGTCCCCGTGACTCAACGAGGCTAGCCTGTATAAATAAAGGTTGAATGAATGAATGAAAATTGTACATCTGAGGTGACTTGTACAACTGTATGCATTTTTCCTTTTTGCTTTTTTTGTATCAGACTTTAATAAATGACGGATCATTATTTTTAATTAAGTCTGTAGTGTGAGTTTTTTCCTAAACAATTGTGTACCTATCCTTCATGAACATGACAAATTATTTAAAATAAACATTTGGGTTGATTTGAAATATAAAACAACTGTGTTGTATAAATAATCTCCATCTCCTGTAATAACATTTAGTTGATGAGGATTGCCGGAGTCTGGCTGGCTCAGAGGCTAGTGCTAGCCTTTAGCACCTTTAGCTTTCAGGATGACGATATTAACATACAACAGACCTAAAAATGCCACCGTAGAAATGGGAGCAAAAACAAAAGTGTTGTTTTATATTTTTGTTCAGTGTGTTTCAGTGTAGCCTCTTTCTGTTGTGAGAGCTTTTTTTGCTGCTCAGTGTTTTTAATGGTGAATTTCTTCTGAAGCTGGCAGAGATGGGAGAGACGCAGAGGGAGAGACGAAGAGGGAGGCAGAAGAGGATGAAGATAACTGTAAGTTTTGTTTTTGTAATGAAAGATGATAGATTGCATGGATTATTACACTATTTTAAAATTGAAACTTGTGAATTACAAGTTGTGGTTATGTCAATAATTTCAGATGCCTCCTGTAAAGCAGCAAAAAGAGACAGCCCTAGAAGAACTTTTTTGAGGAAGAGGACAGAAGTCCAATTGTATAGAAGCCTATCACCCATTCCAACCAAGGACAGCCCCTTAGTAATGGTAATTAGGAATTATTTTTTCATAAAAGTTCTATTTTTGTTCTGGTGAAAGAGCATTAAATACTTCATGCACACAAATGTGTACTATATTCTTTTGCCTAACCCAATGAGAATTGATAACAGAATTGATAAGGAATGTGTGTGTTAGAATGTTGTTCATCGACTTCAGCTCGGCAGATTGCTCAGCAGCTTGCAGACTTCAGCTCGGCATTTAACACCATCATCCCCCAACAGCTCATCCTTAAACTGGACAGTCTGGGGCTGAACACCTCAATGTGTAACTGGCTGCTAGACTTCCTGACCGGGAGACCACAGACAGTGCGGGTCGGGAGTAACACATCTAGCACCATCACATTGAACACAGGGGCCCCACAAGGATGTGTGCTGAGCCCCCTTCTATTCACCCTGCTAACACACGACTGCACACCATCGTACAGCTCCAACCACTTCATCAAGTTTGCGGACGACACAACAGTGGTGGGTCTCATCAGCAACAACGATGAGACGGACTACAGGAACGAGGTGAGCCGCCTGGCCTTGTGGTGCGGACACAACAATCTCACTCTCAACGTGGAGAAGACAAAGGAGATTGTTGTGGACTTCAGGAAGAAGGATGCCCAACATGCCCCTCTGACCATCAACAGCACCGCAGTGGAGAGAGTAGACAGCACCAAGTTCCTGGGAGTGCACGTCTCAAAGGACCTGTCCTGGAGCAGGAACACTGCAGCACTGGCAAAGAAGGCTCACCAGCGTCTCTACTTTCTCCGCAAGCTGAAAAGGGCTGGAGCTTCAACCCCCATCATGAGCACCTTCTACAGAGGTGCCATAGAAAGTGTCCTGACCAGCTGCATCACTGTGTGGTTTGGTGCATGTACTGCATCCTGCCGCAAGAGCCTCCAGCGCATTGTGAGAGCAGCTGAGAAGATCGTGGGCACCTCCTTGCCCTCACTGCAGGACTTACACAGCAAACGCCTCACTCGGAAAGCCCACCGCATGGCAGGTGATCCCACACACCCACTACACAGCTGCTTCAGACTACTGCCATCAGGGAGGAGACTGAGGAGTCTCCAGGCTCGAACCAGCAGACTGAGAGACAGCTCTGTTCATCAGGCAGTCAGAATGCTAAACACTCTGCCTGCTCTGCCCCCCCTCCCATTTGAACTGCCTTAACACTAAAACTTTCTCACACATTATCACTCAACACAAAGTTTTTCACTAAACTCTCGGTCATGTGCTCATACAGTTTGCACTACTTCTCATACTTGCACTAATGTCTGTATTACATCACTGCCTATAATCATAATACTGTTTACATTCTCTGTTTACATTTATTAATACTGTTTACTTTTATTACTACTGCTTACATGTAATTACTACTGTTTACATTTATTTACACTACTCTAATATCTACACCACTGCTGGTACATATACAGTGTGCTCTGAACGGTCTTATTTAGGGATGCCCAATGTGCCTTACTGCATATGCCACTTTTTGCCTCTATAACAACATCAACTACTACCTCATACATATACTGTGTACATTGACTCATACGCTGCTTTGCCACTTTGCAAATGTCAATGCTAGAAACCTTTAGTTTATTTTAGTTATACTTTTTATACTCTTTTTTTTGTGCTAGTATGCAAAAACTCAGGACAGTATTATGTTCATTAAATGTTTAATGTTTTAGTTTTAGAGTTGGTGTGGATTTTCATGCTCTTGCACCGCTATGCAAAAAAAAAAACTCAGGACAGTGTTAGTTTTACTATTTTATGCTTATGTCTATTATTATATGTTTCAGTGTTTCAATGTTTAGATGTTTACTGTTGCACCGAGGGACTGAGAGAAACGCAATTTCGGTCCTGTGTATGTCCTGTACAGTACATATTGCAGATCTGACAATAAAGTTGACTTTGACTTTTGACTTTGACTTTGAATTGAATCAATAAATGATATCGATAAAGGAATTGATATTGATAATTTCTTAACAATTCCCATCCCTAGGTGCTGCTTTGGTTGCAATCTGCTCCTTAAGAGGACCTCAACGCTTCATCGGCTGAGTTTGTTTTTGGTCAGCCTTTACAAATCCCAGGGGTGTTTCGGTTAGATGCTACCGCTTCACGTTTCCCTGCAGTGGTGGACCCTGTTTGCAGAGTAGCTTGTTGGTTCCAGGTCCTGTGCACCATTGTTTCCCGCAAGCGTTTGTGCCTACTACACTCCAGTTTGCCCTTTTTTTTTTTGTACAGTGTGACACCCACTGTTCGCCCCTCCAACCTCCTTATGACGGGCCGTTGCGGGTGCTTGAAAGAGGTGCAAAATGTTTTGTTTTAGACTTGGATGGGCGTAGGGAGCTGGTTACATTGGACCGCCTTAAGCCAGCCTATGTGTTGGCTGATGAAGATATGTTGTTGCCGGCTCAGGCTCCTAGACACGGCCGCCCTCCTGCTCGACCCCACTTTCTGTTTTCTCCCTCCAACTATGTTCCTCCACCTGTGCCACAAAATGTTGTTCCTACACAGGTGCCAGCTGTTTCTCCACCCCTGAGTCGACGCAGTCGGTTCGGCAGGTTGATTAGGCCCCCTGTGGGAGACTGATATGTTTTGTATTTGCCCTTCTGGGTGTTCGGGGGGCTGTGTGATGTATTAATAAGGGGGGTTGCCTTATCTCTCTCTCACCTAGTAGGAGGAGCCAGTGAGATGTTCTTGACGTGAAGAGGAGAAGAGGAGTTCTGGTGTGCATACCATTCATTCATTCTGTTTCTGGTTTTTGCGTTTGAAGGATTAAAGTTGACTGCTTGGAAATCAGTTTGCAAAGGTGGGCGCCAGAGAGCTAGGGAGCGCTAAAGCGCTAATCCGCTTATAGTGGACCTAAACAATTTGTCAGCGTTATAGCGGATTGACTAACTTTTATAATTCATAAGCGGATTTGCTCTATTTTTATTTAAAATGCAGTACAGCTAATAACTAATTATCTATCAGTAAAAAAGAAAAAACTTATTTACGGGCTCTTAAAATCAACCGGACGACTGCTAACAGACCATATCCTGTCAGCGCCGGATGTGGTCCGTGACAAAAAAGCGTCCCCCTCAGTCTCTTGGCTAGAGAGAGCGTAGTTAGCAGCCAGTGTGTTACTCTGCAGCCTTATTGCTTGTTTTCGAAGAGTCAGACGAAGAGTTTTTAACATGGAGGGTGAACTTATGGATGTTTCTCAGCGGCCTACGCGACGCGTCTGGATTTAAAAAAGTAGTTCGCCATTTGCCCTCTTCAAAATGGCGGCGGCCACAGAAGCTAAGGACTTTCCAAGAAAACACAGTAAAAACAATTATTTCTTTGCTGAGAAAAAATATATTTCTTAGCTGACTTTATAGCACAAGGTTTTTCTGAGCTTAACCGGTTCACGAAATGGTCAAATCTGCTGGATTAAAAAAAGTAGTTCGCCATTTTCCCTGTTCAAAATGGCGGCCGCGACGACCACAGAAGCGTAGGACTTTACAACAAAACACGGTAAAAAACAATTATTTCTTTGCTGAGAAAAAAAATATTTTTTTAATACAAGGTTTTTCTGAGCTTAACCATTTCACGAAATGGTCAAATCTGCTGGATTAAAAAAAGTAGTTCGCCATTTGCCCTGTTCAAAATGGCGGTTAGCGTGTTAGCATTAGCTTCCGCTAGCATTGCTAACACATAAGCGCTTTTGAAATTGCGGACCTAAATAAATTAATAAGTGCTTTAGAAACAGCGGAACAAATTTTTGGATTAGCGTTGCCCAGCACTGTCAGTTTGTCTCTCCTTCTTCACACGTTACAATATAAGCATTAGATAAAGGTTAGCGCTAGCATGCTAACTCCAGAAACAAACTCACCAGTTACCACTTTTAGAATAAACAGTCAGCAGAAGGCTTTTTCACAAAAAGAGACTTCTGAAAGTTGAGAGGCATATCTGAAATGGCAAATGGGCATTACATAAAGGGCTTTCAATGAAAACCTACCTGCAGCCAGTCTGGATGAGTCACTGCATGGCTCATTTCCCAGACTACAACAACAACAAAAAACCCGAAGCACATGATCGGTAGGTACAGCTCACGTTGGACGTGCCCAGGGCGCAGATATCTGCGCCCAGCATCTTCCCATTCTTTTGTAACGTCGTGGAATAACTGCGCATACTCCATTTTTAACGAGAGTACATGGATAAGATTCATGCGCCCCCAGGACTGGAAATACATCACCAATCAGAAAATGTTTTTTGACACAAACAATATAACTCATAATTACCGATTAAATCCTACACAACTAAAAACATATATACATATATTTTGAAATATTTTTATTTTATTATTTCATTTTTATTATTATTATTATTTTAAGTCTTCAATGCAAAATGGTAAATAGCTCCAGAATTCCAGTGGGGCGGCGCCCTAATGCCCCCCTACTGACCGGCCGCCCCTGGCGGGCGACCGTTCCAAGATGGCCCTACGGCTCATCCGCACCAATAGGTTACAGCAGTCAACACGATATCTAGTGTTTAAATGATATCTATGGGGGTAACCACACGTACGTATTAGTATCAAAGAATGCAAGTAGAAGGGAATAAGATAACATCTCAAACTGTTTAGTAGATATGAAACAAAGTCTTAGCCGTTGGTTGACGAGATCTGACTATTTTTGGCAGGAACCTGTTGACTAAAGCAGATGGCATTTCCAAGGCTGTTTATCCATGTCATTCTATGTATATATCACCACAAAACGTAAGAAAAGCCAATTCCATTATCTTTCAGTTTTTGTGGAAAAACAAGACTCATGTTAAAAGATCCCAACTAGTTAAAAAAATATGAGAATGGTGGCATTAATGTGTCACGATTCACGCCTGTTAGATCAGATTTTATATCACTCTGTGCAGGCTTGGCGTTCTGAATTCTGTTATGTCTCTTCTGTTGGTATGTGAGTTTAAGTTTGTCTTGGCTGCATGTGGGTTTAGGCTTGTCTTCAATTTTCAAACCGGTCTGTCTTCACTGCAGCTCTGATTACTTTCAATCAGCTGCACCTGTTGCTGCACCCTTTATAAGCCAGACTCTCACACAGGGTGAGTGCCAGGGGACAGCTGCTCTGTCACTTGGTTGTCATATGAAATCGATGAATGAAACTGATCAGGAAGGACGGACGTGATGGGTCGGAGCCGGAGTCGGTCGTCTCCGGGACGAGGGTCGGGTTCTGGTTCTTGGGAGGGAGCCAAGATGAGTCAACGACTTGGTAAGGCGGTTGGCAACGACTGGGCTGTGAATGTTACAGAGGTTGATTTTGGTTCAGGAAGTGAGTCTGATGAAATGGGAGAAAGAGGTGTTGGAAATGAAGAAAATTGGGGTACTGTAGCCACTTCAAAGAACGGGAAAAAGCTGAAAAAACAGACATGCAGCGGAAGAAATTTCAAACTCAGAAACTGATGAGGAAACTGAAGTAGTACCTGAGAAACAGATGAGCATAAAGTTATTATTAAATTGAATCAAGAGGGAGACTCTTTTGGTGAATGGAACCCAATTAAACTGACCAAAACAATACACAAACTAATAGGTGAGGTCCAAAGTGCCAAGGTGTTACGAAGCGGTGCACTAATTGTTCATTGCAAAGACAGTGTGCAGCAAGAAAGGGCCATTAAGATTAACAAAATGGAAGGGAAGAAAGTTAATTGCGGTCTGCTTGAAAACGATAAAATGAGTAGAGGGGTCATTAGTGGGGTCCCTTTGAGTATCTCCAATGCAGAAATACAAGGAAATATACATGGTGCTAATGTGAAAGCATTTAAACGATTGAAAACGACAAGAATTTTTTTTTTTCATTCAACCTTTATTTATACAGGCTAGCCTCGTTGAGTCACAGGGACTCATTTACAAGAGGGACCTGTCTCACTCACACCAAACAACCATCCACTCTCACACTCACACCTAGGGTCAATTTAGAGTCACCAATCAGCCTAACAAGCATGTTTTTTGGTCTGTGGGAGGAAACCGGAGTACCCGGAGGAAACCCACGCATGCACGGGGAGAACATGCAAACTCCACCCAGAAAGGCCCCGGACCGGGATTTGAACCGGCAACCTTCTCGCTGAGAGGCAGCAACTCTACCAGTTGTGCCACCGTGCTGCCCAAAGTGGAGAAAAATGGAGAACGCTGTGATAGCCTGTCAGTGTTGATTAAATTTGAAGGGAATTGCTTACCCCTTAAAATCTTCATAGGCTATTTGAGTTATGATTTGAAACAATACATTCCTCCTCCGTTAAGGTGTTTTAAACGTCAAAAATTTGGACATGTGGCAGCAATTTGCTACGGGAAACAACGTTGTGGACGGTGTGCAGGTTACCGTGAGTAAAGTGTGGAATAATTAATGAAATGTCAATAATTGTTGACAATCTTATGGAAATAATAACAATAGAAATATTAAACGAAAATGCTAAAAACATATCCATAAGTTCTGTATATCGATCACCAGGATCAATTATAGAAATATTCACTGATAAAATCACATACAACTACCGTATTGGAAAAGAGTTTAAATAAAAAAGTTTTCTTCTGTGGAGACTTTAAAGGGGACCTCAGATGTATTTTTTAAATTTTTATGGTATTTCTGTGGGATATCCAGACCCTATTCCTTCAATTTAATGCACAAAATAATTATTAGATAATCAATTATACCCTTTTTAATTCTGCCATTTTTAACTTTCGTTTTGAACGACCGGTTTCTTGAAGTCCACGCCCTTCAACGATCTGTTCACGCCCTCTGTAACAGCCAGTATCTGTAATGTGTTGTTGTTTTAAAATTAGCTCTTTTTTTATTACTCATTTGACTTACTGTTAGTGTTAGCTTAAGATAACTTACCGAAACCCGTCTGAGCGCGCCGCAGTTTGCTGCTCCTTTTAGCATTAGACCACCCGAATCCGAAGCTAATGTTAGCTTGTTCCTCTTCCGGTTTTCGCCAGCTCCGCTCGTTGCACGCGATGAGATTTTGGGAGTTATCGCTGTTCCAGTGAAGACAACACAAAGTTCACCAAGTGTCTCCCGTAAATTAATCTGTAAGGAGAAGGTCCTCTTGCTGCGAGCCTGCTGCGAGGCTGCTGCAAGGCTGTACAGTTGAAGCTCCGCTCCATCGCGCCGGAAGAGGGTCCCGTCGAACCCGGTCCTTACGCCGGCGGTCCGCTCGTTTAATTTTTACCGGCTGCGCGTTGGCAGCGATCGCAAATACACTAAAAATTGAACTAAAACATAAAAATAACAATTATACTTTATTTATAAAGCCATTTAAAAAAACACAGCTGCAACAAAGTGCTGTACACATGAAATTAAGAACATATAAACAAAAGATGAGATGAAATCATGAAAAACAACAGTCATGTGTTTAATACAGAAGTGGGTTGAGCCTAACCAGGGGTTGCTAGGTGAGGGGCTGGACTCAGGTTTGATCTGATTGGCTGCGGCTTGGCTGCGGCTTGTGACGTCAATAAATGCAGGAAGTGTGAATCCTGGTGTATTTATCAAAAATAAATAAATCTACTTAGAGTAAATAAACCACTGGGTGCATTTTTTTGGCACAAGGACTGTTTTTTTATGAAGTAAATACCCAAAGTTTAGTAAAAAAACATTAAAAAGTGAATTTTGCATGTGTGGTCCCCTTTAATATTGACCTGGGAAATAAAACAGATTCAAATCACATCAGCACATTTCTAAATTCTATGTATAGTTTAAATCTTTATCCGTTAATATCAAAACCAACAAGAATTACAACTCATAGTGCTACGATAATTGACAACATTTTCACAAATATAACAAATGGGGATGTGACAGGTGGTATCTTAACAACTGATTTAAGTGATCATTTACCAGTTTTCACTATCTACAGAAATGATCAAAACATTACAAAAGAAGTTACAATTAAGAAAAAAATAATAAACACATCAAAAAAAGCTATGGATCAATTAAAAGATGATTTACAGAAGCAAAACTGGAAGGACGTGTATATTGATGATGTTAACAGATCATATGATGAATTTATGAATATTTTAGAAGCTCTGTATGAAAAGAATTGTGTGCAAAGAAATCGTAGAAAAAGAAATATTGTCGACCAACCTTGGATGACTAAAGGGTTGAGAAATGCTTGTAAAAAAAAATTACTTGTATTCATGTTTCTTAAAAACGAGAACACAACAAGCTGAAGAAAAATATAAAAAATATAAAAATAAATTGGTAATGATTATAAGAAAATGCAAGAAAGAATACTATAGTGATTTATTAAACAAGAGTAATGGTGACACTAAAACAACATGGCGAGTTATAAATGATGTTCTAAAAAGTCATAAAGCGAAAACGAACATTGCAAAATATTTTGTGAAAGATGACAAAGAAATACATGATGAGAATGATATCGTAAATGAATTTAATCAATATTTTGTAAATATTGGATCAAGCCTTGCAGCTAAAATACCAAAAGTAGATAATAATGTGTGTCATTCAATTAAAAGCTGCACAAACAGTATTTTTCTTAATGGAACTAACAAAGAGGAAATTATGAAAATGGTAAAAAATCTCTCAGACAAGAGATCAAAAGACTGGGTGGACATGGATATGATGTTCGTAAAAGAAATAATGAGTTATGTTATTGAACCGTTTACATATATATGCAATTTATCTTTTTCAACAGGAATATTTCCAGATAACATGAAAGTAGCAAAGGTAATTCCTCTTTTTAAAAATGGTGATAAATGTGTATTCAATAATTATAGGCCAATATCCTTGTTACCACAGTTCTCAAAAATTCTAGAAAAACTATTTGTGACCAGATTGGATCAATTTATTGATAAACAAAATATTTTAAGTAGCAGTCAGTATGGGTTTAGAGGAAAAAACTCTACATCAATGGCTCTCATGGATTTAATGGAACAAATAACTAATGCTGTCGATCATAAACAGTACTGTGTTAGTGTTTTTGTTGATCTAAAAAAAGCATTTGATACCATTGACCACACCATTCTCCTTGAAAAACTAAATAAATATGGTATTAGAGGACCAGCATTACAGTGGGTATCTAGCTATTTGAAAGATAGGAAACAGTTTGTGCAAATAAATGATGTTAGATCTGACCTCCGTGATATCACTTGTGGAGTTCCTCAGGGCTCTGTGCTTGGACCAAAGTTATTTATTTTATATGTGAATGACTTGGTAAATGTGTCAGGACTTCTTAAATGTGTTCTTTTTGCCGATGACACCACATTTTTCTGTTCGGGTAAAGACATAAAACAGATTTTGGATATGATGAAAACAGAATTTATAAAAATACAAACTTGGTTTAAATTAAACAAATTATCTTTGAATTTAGATAAAACTAATTACATGATATTCAGTAACAAAAAGAGAATTGTTGACGATCCATTTGAAATTGAAGATGTTGTGATCTGTAAAGTGAGTGAAGTGAAGTTTCTGGGTGTCATCATTGATGACAAACTGACATGGAAACATCATGTAAATTCCATTAAAACAAAAATAGCTAGATCAATTGCAGTACTGTATAAAGTCAGGGATTTTTTAATTGATAAAGCTCTGTATATGTTGTATAACACAATCATTGTTCCACATTTAATCTATTGTATTGAGGTTTGGGGAAAAGCGTGCAAAACAATTACAAAGCCTGTTTTTATTTTACAAAAGAGAGCTGTAAGAGTAATCACCAGAAAACATTTCAGTCACCCATCAAACACCTTGTTTCTTCAGCTAAATTTATTGAAATTCCAGGAATTGGTAGAATATAGTATTTTATCAGTTATGTATAGGGCTCATAATAACACATTACCTTTAAATATCCAAAGAAATTTTATAAAAAGACAAAGTTATTACAATCTCAAAGGGACAGAGATATTCATCAAACCACAATTCAGAACCAGCTTAAAGGGACGGTCTACCTCAATTCAGGGAGTTCGATTGTGGAATGCTCTGGAGAGTGATGTTAAAAATGCAAAATCAATGTATACATTTAAGAAAAAGGTCAAAAAGGACTTGCTCAAAAACTATATATGATGTAACTTAGTGTGTTTGTGTATTACACTTATGTTGACTGATGATGTAGCTTAGTGTGTTTGTGTATTACAGTTAGAAAAATTAAGTAGAGTTATTCATTTTGTGATGTAGTTTGTGTATTACAGTTAGAAAAATTAAGTAGAATTATTCATTTTGTGATGTAGTTTGTGTATTACAGTTAGAAAAATTAAATAGAATTATTCATTTTTGTGATGTAGTTTGTGTATTACAGTTAGAAAAATTAAGTTGAATTACTCATTTTCTAATGTAGTTTGTGTATTACAGTTAGAATGATGTAGTTTGTGTATTCCAATTAGAAAAATTAAGTAGAATTATTCCTTTTGTGATGTAGTTTGTGTATTACAGTTAGGTAAGTAGAATTATTCATTTTGTGATGTAGTTTGAAGGTTATCATTGGTTGAACAAACTCTGAAATAAGGGGCAGATATAATAAGATTTCATCTTCTTTATGCTCCCTTCATTTTATCCTACTTGTATTCTTGTATCTGATGAAACTGTCTTGTACTGTATTGTTCTTTTAAAATGAATGAATAAACATCAATGAATGAGTATTGGAAATGTGGAAAAGAAGCAAAGATTAAATGTTGTAACTGTGGGGAAGAACACACTGCTGCTTACTGTGGTTGTCGATTCAGTAAAAGAGCAGAGGAAATTCAAAGAGTGAAGCTAGGGGCCATTTACACGGCGCGTATTTTGAGTGAAACCGCTCCTTTCTCTCTGCGTCTTTGCTTATCGTTGACACGAGTCCACTAGCCCCCCTCTTTGACTCCGATGGTTTTTGAACTCACCCTCCAGAGTGGATCTTTTTCGCTGACCCCCCGTTGATAACGTAAACATCTCCCACTGAGCTTTTGTGTCAACCACATGCGCGCAGCACGCACGCACGGACAGTCAGGGCAGGCGGACATTTCACGTGTCACGCTGCAAAATATGTGCTATATAATAACAGTTTAACAATAATAAACAGTATTTATGTTAGCGTGGGAGATACTGTATATAAATTCATCTGGACTACAGTATCTATCTGGACTCGTTACGTTTTTTATGCGTAACATGCTGTGAAAATGAAGACACCTGGTTTATTTTTTATTTATTTATTTATTCAACACCACAAACTGTATGTCACACAAACACTGAGAATTTAACTTAACACTATTAAAACACGTTAACTGAACTGTAACTACGTTAATGAACTGGACTCTTGCTGTGTTTTCATCTGGACCCCATCAGAACCGGTCCGCCTGTTGGAACGACAGCTTCTCCACCTGGCAGAAAAAAATTAATAAATAAAAACTCCGTTGTTGTGTGATCAAAGTAAACACAAGCAAGCATTATATTAAGAACGTTGATTTACCTGCTGCAAGTCATGATTTTCACGGAGTAAAGTCCGACATCATCCTCATCATCACTCGGTTCTGGTCCACAGTCCACTCAGCGTCTGGTGTGCAGCTTGTTAGATGAAGAGCATCCCACTTGGTGTCAAATCTGTCGACTCTTATCCAAAATCCAGCTTTAACTTGTTGTTAATTTGTTGTTAGCTCAACTTTTAGCCCATAAGAACGCAGCAGTCTGCCAGCAGAGTGAGGCAGCACGCATGCGCAGTGGGTGAAGGTTCAGCAGCACGCATGCGCATTGGGTGAAGGTGCAAAAATTCACAGCACCAACTAATGACCTGGCATGGTAACTACAGTGGACTCATGAAAGGAGGAGGGGGGCATGAGGGAAGGGGGATATTCGAGCAGATCCGTGTCAACGCAAAACTTTTCATCTAATTAACATACCCAAAACCTCTGTTTCCCCCGACAGTGTCCATGTAAACAGGGCCAGAGTGGAGGTTTTTTGCTGACCCCCCGTTGATAATGTAAACATCTCCCACTGAGCTTTTATTTGAACACATGCACGTAGCACGCACGCGCGGACAGCCGGCATTTCTAACAATGGCGGTGGACTGGACACGCACTACTTTCTGAACTACAACTGATGGAATATATTTTGAGTCTCATATTTAATTAATCTACACCTGAATTACCTGCATCTGTGTTGGAAGAGACATAGCTGGATCCAGTTCATATTGTTGTTTATTGAACAGGCAGGCAGACATTTCACGTGTCACATTGCACATATGTGCTAAATAATTAACAGTTTAACAATAATAAACAATATTTATGTTAGCGTGGGAGATATATAAAATTATCTGAGCTAAATTAATCTATCTGGACTCAAGTTAAGTGATTTAAATGATACATAACATGCTGCGTGTTTAAAGTTGAAAATGAACATACCAACAACATATTTATAATGTTGAATTAGACAGAAATAGATCAGTTTATACCAGTCATGATGGCAGAGCTAGCTGCAGTTAAAACACAACTAACAATTGAACATGTTTAATTAACAAAAACTGGCGACATGAAGTATTAATGTTGATAAACTGGTACAGAACAGTCAGCTAACGCTTCACAATGGCAGAAAAAAAGTATTTTCATCAACTTACCGGAGAAAACACGTCTGAAACATCAAGAATGAACTACATTCAATGGTAGAACCACTATGGAAGCGGTTATGTCTCATATTTAAAACTAAAATGGATTAGCAGAAATGCTTTTTCATTTCAAAGTCAAGCAGCATTTTTTACTCATAAATAAAATTTAAAAAGAATAATCCAAACTGCAATTTCATTTTCTTCTTCGAGACTGCTCATTTTGTAAATTAATCAAAATGATAAATAAAATAACGTTTAACATTTAATTTTCAAAACATGTCCCAGTAAAAAGTGACCAAAATTCATTTTGAAATGTCAATTTTTCAAATTAAAATGAAATAGCAGAAATGCTTTTTCATTTCAAAGTCAAGCTGCCTTTTTTGTCTCATAAATAAAATTTAAATTAAATCATTTTCATTTTATAAATCAAGACTGCTCATTGTGTAAATTAATTAAAAAGATAAATAAAATAACGTTTAACTTTTAATTTTCAAAACATGTCCCAGTAAAAAGTGACAAATTCATTTTGAAATGTCAATTTTTCAAATTAAAATGAAATAGCAGAAATGCTTTTTCATTTCAAAGTCAAGCTGCCTTTTTTGTCTCATAAATAAAATTTAAATTAAATCATTTTCATTTTATAAATCAAGACTGCTCATTGTGTAAATTAATTAAAAAGTTAAATAAATTAACGTTTAACTTTTAATTTTCAAAATATGTCCCAGTAAAAAGTGACCAAAATTCATTTTGAAATGTCAATTTTTCAAATTAAAATGAAATGGCAGAAATGCTTTTTCATTTCAAAGTCAAGCTGCCTTTTTTGTCTCATAAATAAAATTTAAATTAAATCATTTTCATTTTACAAATCAAGACTGCTCATTCTCTTTCTAACCTGCTAGAAACTGCTTTTCGTTTTCAGCCTCACCCCCCTCCCCCGCGTAACTTTTTTTTTTTTCGTGCGCGAAAACACCCAAGTTTTTTTTAAAATCTTTATTATCAAAATAACAAAAGATAACAATAAAATTGAATACAATGAAAAAAGACAATAGCCAGGGGGAACATAAATCGAACAAAGTAAGTGGAAGTTACAGTCATATTATTTCTGCAAAAATAGAACAATTGTACAATATGTAACACATGTGCCAAGTCTTATGTATAGAATAAAAAATAAATGAATAACAATATAAACAAAAAATATTTTAATGTAAAAGTTCATCCATAATCCCAAGTTGAGAGCAAGCCCATATTGGTTATGTTTAACTTAATTCAAATGCAAATGCAAACCAAATGGCGCAGGAGAGTGACGTCATGCTGCTTCCACACACCGCCCACTGGATCACTGATTGGCTATTGACATACAACAGAGGGTGTGGCATAAATGATCCTGTTTTAGCCATAGATATCATATATAGAACACTAGATACTGCATGGCCCGCTCTCGCCTATTGGAGCTGACGAGATTTCAGGCGGCCATCTTGGCGCTGGCCACAGCTCCACTCAGCCTAATGCTGCGTTCCAGTAACCTCGTATTGTGGGGATTTCCAAGGTCCCAGTGGTGGATTTAAACTGGAACGCCCGCTCCAGTGGGAAACTCCCATTCGTGAAGTGGGGCAATTTTTTCGGCCCCCAGTTTATCCCAGTAACCGTGTTTCCATCTACCGCTATTTTCAATTCGAATTTTGAGCGAATTTTTGAAATTTCGCAAAAATGTAAATAAAAATTAATGCGAATCAAAAGTGTTTCCATCAACTGGCTTGAAGCGCATCCACCAGGCCACGCAAAGCGGCATTACGTCAGACGTCAGCGTTACGCATGTCTACAGTAAACAGGAAGTAGCGGTTGAAAACAGGACCCGACCACACATCTCGGCAAAATGGAGAGAACATTTCAGGAATGTGTTGCTATCGGGCAAGTTGTATTTATTCTGTCTTGCCAACTAGTTTTAGCGATGTTACATGTTGTCCGGAGACGAAGTCACGTGACGTAAATGTTCGCTACGTCAGAACTGAGTCGGCAAGTCTGTTTCCATCTCTCGTTTTGTGCATCGGCTCTGATTTGAAAAACCCCAAAACCACGTGACGTAAATGTTCGCTACGTCAGAACTGAGTCGGCAAGTCTGTTTCCATCTCTCGTTTTGTGCATCGGCTCTGATTTGAAAAACCCAAAAACCACCTCAAGCGAGCGTATCAACTTTTTTGAGAATTAGAGGAAGTTAATTCGAATCGTGCCATTTCCATTCAGCTTTTCTGATAGATACTTCAAAATGCGCATCAAGAAACCTTGATGGAAACACGGCTAGTGACGTATTCAAAATGGCGGCCACTCGCGTCCTTAGTAAGTGAACTCCTTAACTTTTACTAAAATAACAGTTGTAAAATGTT
>JBBPBX010066154.1:7857-19748 GCA_038048925.1 Garcialebias charrua | reverse complement strand
TACCAGGAGTGGGACAGGATTTCTTTTTCTGTGGGACCAGGACAGGAGTGAAAATCCACTCCACACCCCTGCTTCATGACTCTGCTTCAAACTAGTATGTGAGGTGAGACCTTTTCAAAAATATAAAAGATTTGTTGTGATCTGAAGTTACGTTTTAGTTTTACAGTTGATGGCACATCTGTTGCCATCAGTTACTTGATTTATTTATGTTTTTTTTATGATTGACAATGTAAGGTGACCTTGAGTGCCAAGAAAGGCGCCTACAAATAAAATGTATTATTATTATTATTTGCTTATTGTTATTGATTTACTCTGTGTCTGCATCATTTTGGGTTATTCAGCATGCAGCTGTAAGCTCCCATAAACCACTGCACACCAAACACTACGCAGCACAGTCAGTGTGGGACTGTGAGTGGAGTGTTTAGCAGCTAAAATGAGATATTTTTCTCTCAGATAGTTTTAAAAGCCAAAAAACAGAGTGGAAAGACGGTAAACATTAAAGTCAGAACACATTTAAACAGCTTTCAAAAGCATGACTCAAACTAAATGAATAACCTCCTGAGCGTGCGAAATAAATTGCCTCCCCTTTTCGTGTCTAAAAATGATTTAAAGCAAAATAATTGATTTGTTCAAGTCAGACAGTGTAGGAAGTTGGTTTTAAGCGTTCAGGTTTCTTTGATTTTATTCAAACGGATGACACATCAGATAGGAGCTTTTTAGTATTACTGAATGTTTTCAGAATGGCAGACATCTCTTACATCAAACGTTGCTTTATGTTCCTGACAGCAGCTCCACTGATGATTTGAAGAGGCCAGCATAAATATCGCTCTCTGTTTTACCCCATCATACAACACTGACAAGGTTTTAAATGTGACTAATGTGCAGGCTCCTCTCTTTCATCTGAGACATCTGCAACACATATTGACGTTCTCAGACAGTATGCTTTGATTGATGTTGCCTCATTTTTGTGTCATTTCTTGTTTCTCCAAGCTGTTGCTGCCCTCAAGAAGATTTTTCTTGACATTAAAAGCCATATGGTCCGTAGCAGATTTCTGATCCTGTAAAAAAATAAAACCCTCAAGGGAAACAAGAAAAAGAACAAAATAAATATATATTTTTTTTACTGAACCTCTCTTGTTGACTAAAGCAAAGCTTCCTCCTCAATCCAGGCTTTCAAAGGCTCTCCTTTCCTTACTGTGACTTGCTGAATTTGCCATTTCCCTCAACTTGATGTTTCTTCAAAGAATCACACAACTGTGGGGTGAGTACCTGAAAACAGTGAACAGCCAGTCAAGATAAGATTTTATTGTTGCCAGTGCAGCGAACGGACAATATTTTATCAGAAAAGCACCGCTGCGAATGTTAGCTGTCAGTTCAGCCTTTTGTTTGTGCTCCATTCAGCATCATTATCTCTCTTTCAGAGATGTAATTACTGCACGGTGAATAGCTTTCCAGAACCCATCATTTCCTGCACTGTAAGCTTCTTGTTTTGTTCGGCCCATGACAGAGGTGCTGAGCTATTGACAATATATTGATATTAAAAGTTTTCACAACAGCAGCGTCGGAGGGAGCTTTGTGCTTGTGACATGCATGCACAAAAAGACAGAAAATGGGCATCAGTGATGAATTTGGACGATAAAACAGAGCTGGAAGTCTTTGACTTATTGAAGAATTGACCTCCACAGAACAGCATGGCACTGCATACCGAGTGATGCAACATGAAAGGCTTGTTTTTTTTTTAAAGACTATTATTTTGCTTTGTTTTATGGTCAAAGTTTAGAAGCTCTAACCACAAATCAGAAACAGTTTGTGACAAATCGGTGACATTTGGAAATCAAGTGAACAACTTTTTTTTATTCACAATGGGCCATAGAAAACATGTGAAATATTAAAACATTTTTTATATATGTATTTTTTTAATTATAGCAGTAACCTATGTCAAAAAAGTTAGGACAGCTCCATGTTTTTCATTGTGAAGCATGCCCTCTTTTTTATCAACCAATTGCAAACATCTATGAACTGAGGAGAGCAGTCGCTGACATTTTTTGTAGGGGAATGTTGTAGTTCATGCTCAATGTTGGGCTCTAGCTTGACTTTTTATTTTATTTTATTTTTTTCTGCTGGATGGGAACATAAGTTATTTTGTGTAAAACCTGTGTACACTTTTCGGCAGTGATTCCAGATATGTCTGATATTGCTTCTATGATGGACTGAGACATGTCCAGATGTCCCCCACCTCTCGCACAGTGATGGCTGGATGTGGGCACCCGTAACCCCCACGATCCAAAAAAGTAGAAACTGGTAAATATGGAACATGTTTCAGAAAATATTCAACAACTTCTACTTTCCTTCTCAGAGTCTCTTTAAATTATTTATCCTGACATGTTGTCAATTAATCTGTTTAGTTGTTCATTCATACCATTGACTTTTCAGCCTGTTGTTTCCCTTGCCCCAACTTTATTAAATGTGTTGCTTCTATAATATATAATACATCTTTTTTAATTTATCTTTAAAATCTCTTATTTTTAGCATTTGATATGTTTACTTTGTTCCCCTGTGAATAAAATATGAGTTTTGAAAATATTTGACATTTTACACATGGTCCCAGTGTTTTCAGTTATATTTTGGTTCAAATGGTTGAATTGAACTTTCTTGGACTTGTGTCCTGAAGACACGGACATATGGGTCATTACGCCAGCTGCCACCGTCTTCATACTGGAGGCCTGGGGGAGTTTTTGTTGATGAAGCTGGAAACAACGCAGCCTTCAGGGATTCATCCAGAGCCATGCCCCCAGAGTGACAGTTTATCTGTTTTGGATGAGTGCTCATCATTAATATTCACATTCTCTGTGCTCTCTGTAGAGAATTGGAATTACAGTAACTGATGAATCCCTCTGTCGTATTAGAAACCAAAAAGTTAAATGATGCACTTTCTCCCGGGGGGGGGGGGGCAAAATAAAACGTTCTCTTCTCTGTTAATAAGCTGACATGGCTTGTGTTTATTTATGTCATTTAAATTCTGGTTTTGCGTGTGCAAACAATTTTCTCTGACGAATTCATCCAGTGTGCTGCTGCAACGGACCACAGGTGCAGACTTCATCTCACCCAGTATATTACTGATTAACTCAACCCCACATTCTTCAACTGGGAAACGATGAAATGTTCTCAGACTTCACCACCGGTTCCGTGTCATCACGCCTTATTGACTGTTTGCAGTCCAACCATTGCATTACCTCCGTTCATCGTTAAACCCTGTAAGTGCTTCACCGTACGCAAAGGGACAAGCTGAGCATATTAAGAGTGTTTGGCTTGTTAACGTGCTAATGGTCTGGGTGTTTGCTCATGAAAATACATCACTTATGTCCAGTTTGTCTATAAACTCAATTTCATGCTCTCCTGAACTGATACTTCATGTCCTTAAAAGGAAAAGATATGAGCGTCTGAGCAGAGTGGATCATTGCTCACACACTACGTGTGCATGTATATTTAGCACTTCTTCCTTAGATGTTTTAGTCGTTCCTTCTGCCTTTTGCATTTATTTGTCACACTTGTCTCTTTACAGTGAAAACTGAATATGGTGCAGCAATAGCAGGCTATTTTTAAAAACTATAGCAAAGATGCTCGCATGATACTCTGTATAATTGTAAACGTCTTAGTCATGGGACTTTCGTTGGCGATAGACGTATTTTACTGACGTTTTATGCGTCTCTGTTTTGTCTTGTGTTGAATGCATGGTGATTACTTTGACTTTTTGCAGCACATGATTGAACAATCTGGTCTACCTGTGGGGTCTTTAGTTACATGCAGTGAAGCTTTGTTAAACTAAAGAGGTCAAATTCCTTGAAGGAATCACCCACCACCTTTCATGCCCGAAAGTTTCATCTAAAATCCTTTTGTACTGAGGAGGGACGGTGTTATGAATGTTGTGACTGAACCTCGTAAATGATTTTATGCACAGTCGCAGGCGATATTGTGCGATCTCAAAGGATCTGTTGGTGTCGGATTATATTTTGATCATCGCCACACCAATTTTTAGCTCAATATCTGTAAAAACTGCCGAGTTTAAGCCATTTGTGTTCTTGCTGAGGACAGTTAGCTGTGGCAGCCATCTTGAATTTGGTTCACTCCAGTAGTTGTTCATTTGTAGAGGTAAATGTAATTACGTTCTGGGAGTTTAATTAAAACCCATCAGCTGGTTATAGAGTAGTGTTAGCCATAATTATTTTTATGACAAACATGGCAGATTTAAGAAAACACCAGTTTTTATTTAAAGTATTTATTTTTTGTTGACAATAGTACACATTCAGTCTGTTTTCCAAAGTTCTGCAAAAATACTTTTACTGAACTGTTTATTAATAAAATTAACTCACAAATAAAATTTCAGCTCTTTGCAACAGCTGAAGTGACCTATGAAGAGTGACACACAGCGAGGGTTTCCACAGCGAGTCATCCTCCTCCACCTCACTCTGTCCTCTGCATCCTCTGTCCTCACTCCAACTACCTCCATGTCCTCTCTAACTGCATCCATATATCTCCTCTTTGGCCTTCCTCTTTGTCTTTTTCCTGGCAGCTGCATTTCTAACATCCTTCTACCAATATACCCACTGTCCCTCCTCTGGACATGTCCAAACCATCTCAGTCTGGCCTCCCTAACTTTATCTCCCAGTTGTTTAACATGTGCTGTACCTCTGATGATCTCATTCCTGATCTTATCCATCCTTGTCACTCCTAAGGAGAACCTCAGCATCTTCATTTCTGCCACTTCCAGTTCTTTCTCCTGTCTTTTTGTCAATGACACTGTCTCCAGACCATACAACATAGCTGGTCTCACCACTGTCTTGTAAACTTTTCCTTTGACCTTTGCTGACACCTTTTTGTCACAAATCACTCCTGAAACTTTTCTTCATCCGCTCCATCCTGCCTGGACTCGATCTGTGGTCCTGTCTCCCTCTTCTGGGTGTTGTTTCATGTTTGCAAGTACTGTCAGGAGCAGGCTGGTGATGTCAGTTCATTATCTTCACCCTTTTTAAAGCTGGTCACCTCCAGTTCTTCTTTGGAGCATTTCAACCTGAAGAGACTCACAAAACGAGAGAGAGAACACAATTAAAATGTTTTATTGATTAAGGTTTCTTTGGCGCTCGGGCCCCGGCGGAGGGCATGCATGCCGGACTGCTGAGAGCTTGAATGTCCGGCATAGGGAAATGGATTATGGATATATGCATTATAAATGGAATTCATTATTATTATTATTATTATCTACCCCCCGGGACCCGAACCCGGTGGTGGAGAAGGGATCGCAGACGTCCAATCCATCCCACCGGTACGTGAATGACGGCCAGCCAGCGGCCGACGGCTCCGGACAACCCTGAGACGAACACCAGCGCAGAACCCCCATCCTGAGCAAGCACGAAGCGACAGTGGGAAGGAAAAACTCCCTCGAGAGGAAGAAACCTCCAGCAGAACCAGGCTCAGGACAAGCGGCCATCTGCCATGACCGGCTGGGTCGCAGGGAACAGGAAGCAGGAACGCACACAGCAGCAGGACCAAGACGAAGGCGAGCAGGACAACCCCAGGCGGCGGAGGCGGGACGCAGAACAGGGGGGAGCCGAGGAACCAGAAACCCCGGGAGGAGACGGGGAGGTGGAGGGAGGCGACTAGACTAGTAACGGGCAAACAGGAAGAGCTGAGGAAAGGGGCGCCTCATATCCAGGTGGACAGTTGAGTGATTCGATGCAGCTGTGAGTCCTGCCATTGTTGAATTTGCGTCTTCGACTTCATTAGTCACAAACAGTGCTTTAACTGTCAACCTCTTGTGATTCCATGCTAAAGACATGCAGATCCTCCAACCCATGATCCTATCTCTATCTCCTACAATAAACTTACTTATCTTCTTACCCTGAGCTTTTCAGTGTTCAGTTTTTGGGTTCTGGTTGTGTTAATGTTTGCCAAAATCCAGACATGAATAATTGCTGTGACAAATGTTGTAATGAGGCTTCACTTGTTTAAAAGTACTGAACATGGCCAAATCTGGAAAAACAGACATATTTCAAAGTTTATCTTTAATCCAGAACCAATAATGCTCAATCAGGTCATCTGGATGGTTTTCTTTTTTGTAGAGACATTTCACCTTCTATCCCAAGTGCTTCTGGATAGAGGGTGAGGCGTCTACAAAAAAAAAAAACTGTCCCCCTCCCTCTCAGTTTTCAAATCCCGGTTAAAAACTCACTACTATTCTGTTGCTTTCAACACCAGCTGATTTGTATTTGATCGTTTTATTTATGATCTGCAATGTTTTTATGTCTTTTGTTTTGTACTTCATTGTGTGTGTTACCTGTTTTTTGTTTGTTTGTTTGTTCAGCACTTTGGTTTGTGGATCAACCAGTTGGCTGATGACAGCCGAACCCAGCTGGTTTCGGCTGATGACAGCCGAAACCAGCTGCTCACATGATCAAGGAGGACCATCAGCCAACTGGTTGATCCACTGTGGGAGGGTGCTATTTATAAGACTGAGCTGAACACAGCTTCTCAGACTGAGGAAGTCTTTCGGACGAAAGACGAAACGTTTCTACAGTTTTTTTTTTTTTGCTTTGTTTTGTTTTGTTTTTTGAATGTCCAGAGGACCAGACTTAGCTTTTTTGGATTTTTCTACCTGGATTATTGAGCATGCATCAGGGTANAGACTTAGCTTTTTTGGATTTACAATTTATACTTCTGTTGGATGTGACTAGGACCAGGTGTACACAATTTTGTTCCACCGCATGTATAACATATGTTGTGAATGACAATAAAGAAACCTTGACCTTGACCTTACATCTTGAAAAGTTATGTTACACACTTAGCAATTCCTATGATTTGTTCTATAATATGATGACCCTTCATGAAACATTTTCACTTGTTTTCGAACCCAAAACCCAACTTCCAGCTTTATTTGCCTTACATTTTAGATAACTTCTTTCTACTTCATCATTGTGATACTATCCTGTCTGTGTACTGTTGGCAAGCAGCTGCTATTTAAGTACAAAAAGATCTGAAGATCTCGACCTTGACTTCTCTAAATGGTTTTAAGAATCTGTTGGAATCCTGGCAAAAACCAATGCAGATTTGTTCCTGTTTTTGATTTTATACATCTACCTTATAATCTGTCTGTATTGCTACTTTGACATCTTTGTTTTAACTTGTTAAAAAAAAATCTGTATTTCTCTCTTATGATTGTCTATTGTTGATTGTTGAAGGAAAATCTATTGTTGCTGTTGTCATCATTCTTTAGTTTGTAGACAGGTCTCTCTTGTAAATGAGTCCTCGGGGCTCAATGAGATTAACCTGCCTAAATAAAGGTTGAATGAATTTATTGCGGAGTGAGACTAAGGCGTTACATGAAAGTCAGGACACAGTTCTGAAAAAAACTTTGCATTACAACTAGAAAAACCAACCACTTTGTTGTGGCTAATGAGCATTTTGATCATTATGGAGTGGAATTTTAATGAGTTAAAAATTGATCTAAAGGTAACATTTTCCTTAAAGCATGTCATGCATCTACAGGTGCATCTCATAAAATCTGAATATTGTGAATTTTTATGTTTTTATTTTATTTTATTATTTGTTAGTAATAATCATCGCAATGACAATAAATAAAGGCTTGAAATATTCCACTCTGTGTATAATAAATCTATGTAATATATGAGTTTCACTTTCTGAAGTGACTGCCAAAAACAAATTGAACTTTAGCACAATATTCTGTTTAGAGATGCATCTCTAAGACCTTAAAAGTGGTCTAAATGAAATCTTTATAGTCTTGCCTTCTTATTTTTGTCATGGTTACTATAAAGACATTGGAAGACTCTTTGATTTTCTATCTTTATTAATTAATAACAAGTTTAATGCCAGATCTGTCAACCTTACTGACTGTCAGACAGCTGAGGTTGAGAAAAACAATCAGGGAGCAACAACAAACACCTTCCAGCTATTGTGACACATCTGTAGTGCCACATCTATGCAGATATTTTAGAGATTAATCCTCTTTTTTAATTAACAATCCCTTGAAGCCTGACAAAAACCCTGTTTTCATTGTTCTGCTGGTTACTCAAGGATGTCAGACTGAGGGCGTTCCTACCGCTGATTAATTTCCAAGGGCTTTTTACAACCACCTGTCAATCATTCTGGCTATTTCAAGATTTGAAATCTCATGAGTTACAGACATAATTCTATTTCTACAAAACATGATTATTTGTATTATTAATAATGATCATGATAACAATGAAACCCAACTGTAAAAACACTCAATTACAAATTGTCTGTTAAATACGATATAAAAAAAAAACACACACAGCTTGTTGACCTTCTCACGCTTTTCATTTTATGGTCACCAATTATAAAAAGTAAACTTAGTAAAACCCACCTGCAGACACTGTACAATCCTTCAAAGAATGCATGTAGCATTAGTTGATGTTTTTGTCATGATCTAAAAAGATTTAACTGATTTAAATAATTGTTGCAGTGCTTCAAGTTCTTGGACATGATTTTATAATGTATGTGGACAAGAAAATCACGTTTGTCATATGAAGGCGTTTAAAGACTTTATCTTGACAGTCAGTGAAACTGACAAAGTTAAAGGCATTTTTCAGTTTTTTAGGCCAGTTTGCTGTGGCAGCCATCTTGAATCATGTTGACTCAATAACAATCAGATGCATGAATAACAGTTTTTTTTTTGGAAGTTTCGTTAAATTTGTCCAGTGACTCATGATACATTTGGACTAACGAACTCAGAAAGGTGCAAAAAGAAATTATTGCCTGCTTTTAACCTTTTGGCTTTTGGTGGAAGGCAATAAATTCTCCTAAATACATATGTGTGGATATTCTGAAGAAGAGCAAGTAAACTGTTGTCTTTGCATTTGATTGTGCTTGTTAATCCTCTTGTGCCCTTTTAGTATGTAATCTCTCCCAGCTGGCCTGATCTGTTGACTGAGGAGAGGCAGCTGTTGACCTCTGTGACAGAGAGAAAGCTGTAACAGATTTTATAAGGTTGATTGTATTTGTTTCAACTGGAGGCCTGATCAAAGCAGCTTTCTGCTGATTCACCAGCTGATATCTACAGCCATCACCCACCGTCATCCTGACAAACCCTGTCTAATCTAATCAGGAATCAATAGTACAAATGTGTAGCCCCATCAGGTATCAGTCTGCCTACAGAATATCTTTCATTGGGTCAATAGACCCTCATGTGGAGTGAGATTATTTGGCTCCAAGTGTACAGGATGAGATTCATCCTCTGCAGTTGGTTGCTTACCTGAGTTGTGTATGCAGTCTGTGGAAAGCTGATAGGGACACCTGCTAAACGCTCCACAACATGTGTCTTCGAGTATGACTTAAAAAGAAATATACAGTATACAAGACACAATACAACAACAGTTGAGATGTTGTGTAAAATGCAAATAAAAAACAGCATGCAATGGTTTGCAAATCTCATAAACCCATATTTTGTTCACAGTGGAAGATTAAAAAAAAAAAAAAGTTAAATTCTGAACTTGAGAATAAAAAGACACCAAGAAAAAAATAGGTGAATTTGATGTCAGGAAACCAGTTCAAAATGGTTGAAACAGAGCCACGTTTACCAGTGTGAAGTATTCACTCTTTTTAAAACAGACTGTAAACATCCAGGACCTGAGGAGACCAGTTGCTGGAGATTTTGGATCGTTCCATTCTTCTCTGATTTTATGGGTTATGTTGGATCAGTTCCTCCAAATCCGAGGCCATGGTCTTGAGCCGTAAAAGGGTAGAGTGCCCTCTCCAGGTCGGGGAGGAGGTCCTGCCCCAAGTGGAGGAGTTTAAGTATCTCGGGGTCTTGTTCACGAATGAGGGAAAACTGGAGCGTGAGATCGATAGGCGGATAGGTGCAGCGTGCAGAGTCGAAGGCAAAGCTCTCAATTTACCGATCGATCTACGTTCCCACCCTCATCTATGGTCATGAGCTTTGGGTTGTGACCGAAAGAACGAGATCTCGGATACAAGCGGCTGAAATGAGTTTTCTCCGCAGGGTGTCTGGACTCTCCCTTAGAGATAGGGTGAGAAGCTCAGTCATCCGGGAGGGACTCGGAGTAGAGCCGCTGCTTCTCCACATCGAGAGGAGCCAGTTGAGGTGGCTCGGGCATCTGGTTAGGATGCCTCCTGGACGCCTCCCTGGTGAGGTGTTCCGGGCATGTCCCACCGGGAGGAGACCCAGAGGAAGACCCAGGACACGCTGGAGGGACTATGTTTCTCGGCTGGCCTGGGAACGCCTTGGGATTCCCCCAGAGGAGCTGCTCCAAGTGGCTGGGGAGAGGGAAGTCTGGGCCTCCCTACTTAGGCTGCTACCCCCGCGACCCGACCCCGGATAAGCGGAAGAAAATGGATGGATGGATGGATGGATGTAGATTTATTTATTTTTTGCTTCATCATGTTTCAAATGATCTCACATGATGAGAGGTCTGGACCACCAGTTGACCAGTTTTGCACCTGGACTTCTCTACTGCAAAGCCGTGTCGTGATGCATGAGGTGGTTTAGCATTGATCGTACCTGTTTCTGAAAAAGATGTCCCCTGAATGAGTGCATGCACTGCTCTAAAACCTGTACTGGCTTTCTGCATTGATTATGCTTTTCCAGACGTGTAGCTACCCATGCCAGATGCACTAATGCACCCCTATAACTTCAGAGAGGCAGGCTTTTTAACTGTGTGCTTATTTGTGTGTTGGAGGGACCCTCTCCTCTTCTTCAGTCTCTCGCAGGTCAGCTGCTGAAAGCTTGTAACTCCTTCAGAGTGATCACTGGTGTTTTAGTTGTTGTCTCTATTCTCTGTTTTGCACAATCACTTAGTTTATAAGGACAGCTTTACAAAGTTTTCCCACCAGGTGAGATTTGTTTAATACAGCTGCACCTGAAATTGGCTTAATTTCAATAAGCAAATTCTTTAAAACATTATTTCAAACTTACAACTTTATCTGTTTTTGTTCTATTTAGCAGGTACTGATGCATCAGTGTATGTTGTTAGATCAAAGTGTTCCTCTGCTATTCTGGAGTGTTGATGAAAATCAATCACTTTCCTCATTTCCATGTTCAATTACATGTTCATTACATAATTTCTGTTTTATATATTTGTTCTTGTTCTCTAATGGCATTACAGGAAAGACGTCAAGTACCAGTCAAACCTGATTGTGACTGTAATTTAAATCAGAATAAATAGGGACAAAGTGGGTTGTGAAACACATAAGAACACATATCCGGACCCATTCCTCGATGATTCACTGAATCTTAACCCGCCTCCACATTTCAACATCTCAGACTTTTCATTGCAACATTCTAAATGTACTTTTCATGGCTGAATCTGAGAGGGATCAGGAGTTTTAAATGATTCCTTGTAGCTAGCAAAGATCTGCTGCAAGATGTGTTCATTTAGAAGAAATACAGTTCTTCTGCTCGTTATCAAAGGGCTTTTGCTTTAGAAACTTGCTGACTTTCAGGAAAAGAAATGACTTTATTAGGAAAGAAAAGCCTAAACTGATTTCAAACTGCAGCAAAATATGGCTTGGAGGGATTCAAAAAAAGACTTTTTTTTTGTTCAAAGGCTGGATTTGAGCTCAGTATGATTATTATATAAAAAAAAGGAAATTACACAACATGATTAAACGCAACACTCAGACAGAATTGTACTCGGAAACAGAAAACGGTAATTGGGTCTCTGTAAATGAGTTTGACATCTGCACCAATTCCAGTAGACATTAATTGTAAGGGCTGGACTCCACATCAGGTCAATCTGTCAGATGTAGATGTTAATTTTGTTTGAATGTCCAACTGTGTTACTTTGATGAACTGTTGCCTGCATTTACTACTCATGGAAGTCTGTTTCTCCCAAAGCTTCAAA
>JBBPBX010066153.1:9317-19748 GCA_038048925.1 Garcialebias charrua | reverse complement strand
ACAGACCAGTATTTACAGTTTGACTCCCATCACCCTCTGGAGCACAAGTTAGGAGTCATCAGGACTCTGTACCACAGAGCAGACAGCGTCCCCACTAACTCAGGAGCCAGACAGAAGGAGAAATCACACACAAAACAGGCTCTAGAGAAATGTGGATATCCTAACTGGGCCTTCCTGAAAGCAGAGAAGAAACCCAAACAGGACTCCAGCCAGCCATCAGGTGAAAAGAAGGAACCCAGACCAGTGGTCATTCCGTATGTTGCGGGAGTTTCAGAGACATTGAGACGTTTATTTTCTAAACACAACGTCCCAGTGGCTTTTAAACCCCAAAATACATTACGGCAAAGACTGGTTCATCCCAAAGATCCAGTCCCCCGGCACAAACAGAGTAATATTGTGTATGCTGTTCAGTGTCAGGAGGGCTGTGATCAGTCTTATATCGGGGAAACTAAACAGCCACTGGCCAAAAGGATGGCCCAGCACAGAAGATCAACATCATCAGGTCAGGACTCTGTAGTCTACACTCATCTCCACGCCAGCGGTCACTCTTTCAGGGATGAAGATGTTCACATCCTTGATAGAGAGGAACGATGGTTTGAGAGAGGAGTAAAGGAGGCCATCTTTGTGAAAAGAAACCGTCCATCATTAAACAGGGGTGGAGGCCTCCGGGTTCAACTGTCCCCTTATACAATGCTGTTATTGCTAGTATCACTCAGCCCTCTGTGAATAGCAAACAACCATCAGGGTGCTAACGATCCATCGTTAGGCTGATGGTCCTCCTTGATCATGTGAGCAGCTGGTTTCAGGCTGTCATCAGCCAACTGGTTGATCCACTGTGAGAGGGTGCTATTTATAAGACTGAGCTGAATACAGCAGCTCAGACTGAGGAAGTCTTTCGGACGAAAGACGAAACGTTTCTACCATTTTTTTGCTTTTTTTTGTTTTGTTTTTTTGAATGTCCAGAAGACCAGACTTAGCTTTTTTAGACTTTTACATTCCCTTTATCCTGCCAAGGTCACACAAGGAGTAAAAATAACCTAGACTCTTCGTCTTCAGCTTCAGCTTTGTCGTCTTCAAAATAGCAATGTTTTGGAGTCTTCATGGTTCCTCTGTGGGAATACAATGTCCAAACCACAGATTTGCCATTGGTTCTCCGGTAGTTGCATGTTATGATCGGTCCCTTGTTTGCTTGTTGTCCCCTACAAGATGTCAACACGCCACTTGTTCAGATACATGGATGACATCTAGGTCAGAATCAAAGTTAATTTCAATTCAGTTGACAAGATTAACTTTACAAGAAACGACGTGGAAAACAATCTGACATTTCAGACTAGAGACTAGTGTACACAGTTTAGAACAGAAGTACCAAACCTTCAAATATATTATAAACCTACATGTATAAACCAAGGCCTGCTATTTTATTCACACCACCCACTTGAACACGTAGACCACTGTCAGAACGATGCATTCACAGGCTGAACAAATGTCTGGTAAACTTCAAACCAAACACACAAACGTTGGTTAATAATAATAATAATAATGAATTTAATTTATAACACACTTTTCATTAATGAAAATCTCAAAGTGCTACAAAGTGCAACAAAATTAAGTTCAAATAAAACAAGTGATAAAACAAGTAAAATCAATAATATTATCAACTAAGATCAAAGATAGAATCATGAGGAGACAGAGTAGGCTCGCTTAAAAAGAAAGGTCTTCAAGCCGTTTTTAAAGTCAACCAGTGACTGTGGAGATCTCAGGCAGTCAGGAAGAGAGTTCCATAGGCGGGGGCAGCCACACCGAAAGCCCGGTCTCCCATGGTCCTTAATTTGGTTCTCGGAATGTGAAGGAGATTACTGTTCTGTGACAGTAGAGACCGGCGGATGAATATGGAACAAGAAAGTCCTTTAGAAAATCTGGTGAAGTTCCGTGTAAGCATTGATGTGTAATGAGAACAGTTTTGTACTGAATTCTGTAGGTGACAGGAAGCCAATGAAGGTTATGGAGAATGGGCGTAATATGTTCAAATTTACGAACTCTCAACAAAATCCTTGCTGCACAGTTTTGGATATATTGAAGCTTATGTAGGTTTTTAACAGGGATTCCAATAAACAGGGAATTGCGGTAGTCGAGCCTGGACGAGACAAAAGCATGAACAAAAAGTTAGGGATGGGAAAAGTCTGGAGATGTTTCAAAGATGGAAGAAGCAGGTTTTAAACAGAAGCTTAATGTGATTTTCGAATGTAAGATGAGAGTCCATTTTTATTCCAAGATTTGTAACAGAGGTGGAGAGGGGGATGTCTTGTCCAGAAAAGGAAATTGTTGTTATAGTTGATGTTTGTACCTGGTGAGGGGTGCCAATCAGTATGGCCTCAGTCTTGGAGCAGTTTAATTGAAGAAAGTTCTGATTCATCCATGCCCTTATTTCCTCCAGGCAGGTAGAGAGGGCAGTGAGTGAAGATGGAGATGACAATGGGGAAGATGAGGATGCTCCAGTCCTGATGTAAAGCTGTGTATCTCGTCGGCATAACAGTGAAAAGAAATGTTGAACTGATTAATAGGGATGGGGCCGATCCGATCCAGTATCGGTATCGTATCCGATACCAGCATTATTTAAGTATCGGGTATCGGATCAAACCTGCCGATACTTTTCCGATCCAGCTTCAAAGAGCACTTGTGTTCAATCACAATCTGTGACTGCCTTTTTTAACATTGTGTGAGATAAACCCAATGAAGACACTGGGTTATATGGGTTTATCTCACACAATGTTAAAATGAATAGTTTGGGTGCAAAAGTTTCATTATACAGAGTCAAATACCTGAACAGTATCGGATCGGGAAAGTATCGGTATCGGTCAATACTGAGTTAATAAGTATCGGTATCGGATCGGAAGTGAGAAATGTGGATCGGTACATCCCTACTGATTAATAATTTGACCTAAAGGCAGCATGTAAAGGGAAAACAGCAGGGGCCCCAGAACTGACCCCTGAGGGACACCACAGGAGACACAGACTGTCTGGGACGTAGCGTTGCCAAGACTAACACATTCCAGCCTATTGGAGAGGAAAGATTTGAACCAGTCCAGGACAGTGTCACAGAGACCGACCTCCACATGAAGGTGGTGGAGGAGGATACTATGGTCCACAGTGTCGAAGGCTGCAGTGAGGTCAAGGAGGACAAGGATAGAAGGAGAAGGGTTAGGGTTAGGGTATGAAGGTGGTGGAGGAGGATACTATGGTCCACAGTGTCGAAGGCTGCAGTGAGGTCAAGGAGGACAAGGATAGAAGGAGAACCAGTGTCGGCAGCCATAAGGACATCATTGGTAACTCTCAGCAATGAAGTCTCAGTACTGTGAGCTGCTCTGAATCCAGACTGAAACTTCTCATATAGGGAGTGTTGCTGTAGGTGGTCTTGCAACTGAGCAGCAACTGCTTTCTCCAGAACTTTATACAGAAAAGGGATGTATAATAATAATAATAATTTGTCACATTTGTCATCTGTGTATGTTTCCCATACTTGACAGACAAAATTGGTCTTCTGCCTTTAACCCAACCACCACCAGGTGGTGCAACGAGCAGCGTAGTCGCGCTCGGGGAGCTGGAGAATTAGATGTGCACTCATAGACACCCCAAGGTGTGTAGTGGCCGGGGCGCGAACCCGCGTCCTTCGGGTCTCAAGTCAAAAGCCCTGCCACCAAGTCAAAAGCCTTGCCACTACACCATCTTATGAAATTGGGTGGTAATTAGAAAAAATGTTGGGATCCAAATTAGATTTTTTTCAGAAGAGGCCTAATGATGGCAGTTTTTAGAGGCAGTGGAACATGACCAGATTTTAGAGACTTATTTATTATTTGTGTGATTAATGGGTTTATTGCAGAGTGATTGGATTTTATGAGAGACGAGGGGAAGGGATCCAGGGCGCAGGATGAAGGCTTCATTTTCTTGATAATGGCCTCCACCTCACTCTGAACAACTTAATCAAAGCTGCTCAGGGTCCCAGAATGCAGACGGGTAGATGGCACACGAAGATCAGGGAGGTTGTGGAGCTAAGATCTGATAGAGTCAACCTTGTTTTTAAAGAATGAAAGGAACAGGTTGCATTTTTTAACAGAGTCCTCGTGAGTTTGTTTAATGGGATTGAACAGACGAGTTATTGTGGAGAAGAGCTGTTTAGAGTTTCCAGGGCAGGTGTTGCTGATGTTGGAATAATATTTGGAGCGTGCTTCTTTAAGAGAATGGGCGTACGCTTTCTGATATTCTTTATATGCCTGCTTATGTACAGAGAGGCCAGATGATTTTACACGTCTCTCAATAGCAAGGCCAGTTGCCTTCATCTTGCGCAGTTCACCAGAGTACCAGGTGGCTGAACGGGAGAAAGACACCAGTCTTGTTTTCAAGAGAGCATATAGGTCCAGGAGCTCCTGGAGAGATTGGTTGTAGTAATCCACAGAGTCATTTGCAGATGAATGATTGACAGCGGTCAGGGCGTGAAGATCAGCAGACAGAACATCAGGGGAAATGTTTTTAAAGTCACGGAACTGGATAGGTCGTTTTGGGTTAGAAGCAGGCGAAGATGAAGGCACTTCCAGGGAGATGACCCTGTGGTCTGAGACACCCAGGTCATATACAGATAAGTTATTGATGAGTACAGTGTCTGTAATCACCAAATCCAGAGTATGCCCCCTGTTGTGCGTAGGGGCGTCAACATGTTGGGTGAGATTGAGAGAGTCCAAAAGAGACTTAAAATCTGTTGCCAGAGGGGAAGAGGAATTGTCCATGTGGATATTTAAGTCGCCAAGAAAAATTGTCTTCACAGGGGAGGTGCAGAAAAAAGTGAGGAGGTCATGCATCTCTAAATGAAACATGCGGTTTGGGAGGCCTATAAATCAATATAACGTTCATCAGGAGTGGGGCTTTGAAGCTGAAGGCCAAACATTCAAAAGAAGAAAAGTCCTAAGAAACCAGATGTGACGATTTTAAATTACTGCGATAATTTACCGCCAGACCACCACCGTGGCCCGTGCAACGGGCTCTCTGCAGGTAACTGTCCAGAGGGACAAGCTTCATTCAGAGAACTGTACACATAGAATAGAATAGAATATATATTTATTGGCATTGTCATTGCACCAGAGTACAAAACATTGCAATTGACGCACACACCGTCCTTGAGAGGGGACGTGTGCACAACAGCCGCTGCAGAAATTAATCCGCGCCGCAACAAACAGATATGGAAAAAAGGAAGGTAACATGAGGTTAATCAGTGGTATTCAAAAAATATTCTATCACATTTTGTCTTACAGGACACTATATGATACATCAAAAAACGCTACCAGCAAGCCAACAGTTATGACAAATCACATTTATGCATTTTGAGGTTGAGGCAGTGAGATTTCTGTCCATGAGCATTCCAGATAGCAACAGTTCTGAGATGTGACCAGCCGGCCTCCGATAACGCTCACAGAAAAGTTCTCCGGGGTGGGTGGGTAGCGATAGATAGCAGTTGGTGTCCTCAGTAAACACGTCTCAGGAGAAATTTGATGTTTAGGGGGAGTCAGATAAGGATGACAAATATTTTTCACTTCAGGTACACAGTGTAATTTTCTACAGCCTTGAGTCCTGTTGGGCAACTCTGATCCAATATGATCCAAATATGATCCAATTCGGGACTTTTTCCACTGATCCAAGCTATGGCCTCTCAGATGTTGACCAGTACAATGTCCAGAGTCCCAAGCCGTGCGGGTGATCAGTTCACCTTCCAGATTAGCTCGTAAACGGCTGATTTTATCGAGGTCACGGCGTAGATCAGACTTCGGGTCTTCCAACATGGCATTAAGTCCTGTTGAAGTCTCCCTCATTTGCCGATAGGCCAGTGCTCCACAAAATGCCAAAAAGCAAAGCGCTGCCATCATAAATCTGATTTAATCCAGATTGTTCACGTCCCCACAGAGCACAGGGAGCAAGACGCTCACCATTCCATCGGCTCCAGGAATCCATTGCGTATCCTCCGGTCAATCTGCAGGGATGGGCTGACTTCCCCGTGCCTTGCCTTTGGTTGAAATCTTGTCAGTAGAATTGATTTGCCCATACAACCCAATTCATCCTAATCTGCGTTCGAGGTGCTTTCTGAGGAGCTGCAGACAAGAATAGAAGCCGTGCCGGGGGAGGAGGTCAGGGAGGAAAAGAGCAAGAGAAAAAAGCGACTGCCTCCTCCAGCTGCCAGAAGCTTCTGGTTGATACCAAGTTTCTGTAAGACACATGAGGTCCAAGTTCTTCTCCAGAATGTGATCATGAATTAGACATGATTTGTTGGATAGTGATTGAACATTAAAAAGTACTATTTTAGTACTAGTTGGAGCAGAAGTTTTTAGAAGAGGTTTAAGCAGACTGAAGTCCACTCCACGTTTTCCTTGCCACTTTGTGCGCTATGGACTACAAGGGACTACAGACGCAGTGTTCTGATGATGTAATCGAGGTGCGACACATCTCTCAGACCAGACAGAAGGAATCGAGTCAGAGCCCGCTTGCCGAGAATAAACAGATTTCTTTCGAGAGCTTCTATGGATGTAACGAGGTCTACGCAGAAGTCCCAGTTGTTTGATGGTGGAAACAGAAGGAGGAATGGAGCAGTTGTTAAGTGCAATCAGCTCCGAAGTGGAGTAGGTCAACATCCACGAGCCGGTGGAAGCTAGCACAGAGCTAGCCGCTAACAGCAGGCCCACGGCTCCGAAAAAGATATACAAGTAGCAGAAAGAGGTAACTTGAATGAGCATTACCTTGAAGAAGCACAGGAGAGAATCCAGAATAGTCCAGAGGACACAAGAAGTTGACAGAGGTAGCAGGTAAGCGAACAATAAATGTAGCTATGTGGTTCTCTAAGCTACATTTGAGCTGGAGTTAAAGGGAGGTTGACAGCCCCCACTACTAAAATTCCGGTTAGACTAGTAAAGTTTTCTATCTAAGGAATCCAGCAAACAAGTCCAATCTTGGCCTCGCTATTGTCTCCCATCCTGAGCAAGCTGAGAAGATCGCCGGCACCTCCTTGCCCTCACTGCAGGATTTACACAGCAAACGCCTCACTCGGAAAGCCCTCTGCATGGCAGGTGATCCCACACACCCACTACACAGCCACTTTAGACTGCTGCCATCAGGGAGGAGACTGAGGAGTCTCCAGGCTCGAACCAGCAGACTGAGAGACAGCTCTGTTCATCAGGCAGTCAGAATGCTAAACACTCTGCCTGCTCTGCCTCCCCTCCCATTTGAACTGCCTTAACACAAAAAACTTTCTCACACATTACCACTCAACACAAAGTTTTTAACACTGGACCCTGTGTCATCAAACGGGTTATTCACTAAACTCTCGGTCATGTGCTCATTCAGTTTGCACTACTTCTCTACAGGTAACCCCCGATTTACGAACGAGTTTGGGACCTAAGAACGGTTCGCAGGTCGATCTGTTCGCAGGTCAGACCTTCCGTACCCTCGTCACTCGGGGATGTCCTGTATTTTTTTTTTTTTTTGGTACCAAGTACTGTACAGTACGTACTTCGCCTATCCTAACACACCTAACACAGTGTAATTAATTAATACAGTACAGTAATAAAAATATAAATTAAATAAAAATATAATTTCTTACTTGGAGGTGGTCAAAGCCGCTGCTGCGTCCCGTGTTAGCTCCCTTGTTAGCTTCTGGAGCTAGCCAGGCCGGAGGTGTTCTCGCGGCGGCCTGGCACCATCGGCGATAAATCTGCAGCTGCCTGGGACATCCACAAAGTTCACAGAGACGTTTCCAGCTCGTAATTAATCCAATATGAAGCCATCCTGGTCACCAGTCTTCCAAACCTGGCTGCCTGCAGCCGTAACTATGACCTAAGATGGCGTCCGGTGTTAGCTTCTGGAGCTAGCCAGGCCAGAGCCTGGCCGGAGGTGTTCCCGCGGCGGCCTGGCACGATCTGCGATAAATCCGCTGCTGCCTTAGACATCCACAAAGTTCACAGAGACGTTTCCAGCTCGTAATTAATCCATATGAAGCCATCCTGGTCACCAGTCTTCGGGCCGGCTCCCGGCAGCTAGCCTAAAATGGCGTCCGGTGTTCTACATGAATTTGTGACCGGAGACCCCAGTGACTGAACCTAAAACGCCGTCCGGTGTTCTACATTAATTTGTGACCGTGTAAACTGAAGACCTACTTCCTGTTGCCCAAGATTGCTCAAAAATGATCAGAAATGATCTTTTTTATCATAATTATTATTTATAAAGCCTTTAAAACAACCATAGCTGCAACAAAGTGATGTACACATGAAATTAAGAACATTTAAACACAAAAAAAAAAAAAAAATTTTTTTTTTTTTTTTTTAATACAGTAATTTCATATTTTTATTAAATATGATATGTTCGTAGGTCCCGTGGTTCGCAGGTCGATGGGGTCGTAGGTCGGGGGTCACCTGTATTTGCACTAATGTTTGTATTACATTACTGCCTATATTATTACTTTATTATTACCTTATTACTGCCAATACTACTGTTTACATTCACTGTTTACATTTATTAATACGGTTTACATTTATTACTACTGTTTACATTTACACTACTTTTATATCTACACTACTGCTGATACATATACAGTATTCTCTGACTAGCCTTATCTAAGGATGCCAAATGTGCCTTATGTGCCTTACTGCATATGCCACTTTGCCTCTATACCAACATCAACTACCTCATACATATACTGTGTACATTAACTCATATGCTGCTGTGCCACTCTTTGCAAATGTCAATGCTAGAACCTTCAGTTTATTTTATAGATATACTTTTTATACTTTTTATACTACTATGAAAAAACTCAGGACAGTATTACACTTTTATTATTTCATTTTATGCTTATGTTCATTGGGTGTTTGGTGTTTTAGGGGTGTTTGGTGTTTCAGTGTTGGTGTAAATTTTCATACTTTTATACTACTATGAAAAAACTCAGGACAGTGTTACACTTTTACTATTTTTTATGTTTTAGTGTTTAGTGTTTAGATGGTTACTGTTGCACCGAGCGACTGAGAGAAACGCAATTTCAATCCTGTGTATGTCCTGTACATATTGCAGTTCTGACAATAAAGTTGACTTTGACTTTGACAAGCACAATGGCATCAGTGGAAAGGAAAAACTCCCTTTTAGAAGGAAGAAACCTCTAGCAAAATCAGGCTCAGGACAAGCGGTCATCTGCTTTGACCGGCAACGTTTAACGTCGGCAGAGCCACAGCATAGTCAGACAAGACAGGTGCTCTATCTCTTAATCACAGAAAGGTAGAAATGTCCAACAAGGGTCGGTGAAAAAACAGCAGAAAGTAACAAGAAAAAGTACAAGGAGCAAAAAGTACGAGGAGCAGCGTCAGCCAAGGTGTGCCCGCGTCCGCTCCCGGCCTCCTGGTTAACTTTAGGTATAATATACAAACTTTGCTGTGTTTTACATGCAGACAGCTGCATGAGCACAGACTTTTTTTAATACAGAAGAAACCAACAAACTGTTCTACAAGTATATGGAGCACAAATAAAGCAGTTCTTCTGATCAAGAGTCAGCTGTCTACTAAGTTCTCAACAATATAAGTTATTTGTCAGAACAGTACATTAAACCAAAACTATAGCTTTTTTTTTTTAGATTTTTCTACCTGGATTATTGAGCATGCATCAGGGCATTAAAAGCTACTTTATTCAAAAGAGTTTTTAGAAATGCAAAGCTTTTATTTCCTTTTTTTGGGAAGTTTGTGACCCTTTGTACCTTGAACCAGGTCATATCTCCTGAAGAGGTCCTGAAGGAGGGTTTTCTAGGTTCTTTTTGTGCTGAGACAGAAAGTTAAGCCATCCAAGTCCGTTGTCTTTATTGTGTCTTCCCATTGCAGAAAAAAACCGATTGTAATTTGTAGGAGCAAAATCACATGCAAAACTCTGTGGAAAGAAATTAATATAGTTATTTAAAATATTTTCCAGCACAAATTAAGTTACTTCTGCATTAAAAACAGTGACCCTTAATTAATCCTGATTACAAGCCTGGCCTTTTTAGCATGATAAATACATTAATTTTTTACCAGTATGTCAAATAAACTTTCTGGCACAAAAATTTATCAGACTAATGGAAATAATGTCCGGCGAAGGTCAGCAATGTCACACGGTGATGAAGAGCGGGAGGCAAAAGGGAGACTACAGGAGGATGTCAGGTGATGACAGTCAAGGGCGGCTGTGATTGGCTGAGGGACACAACACATGGTGAAACAAAAAAAAAGAAAAGTTGCAACAGCTTTAGCAATCTAAAAAAGCTAAGTCTGGTCCTCTGGACATTCAAAAAAAAAAAAAAAGTAGAAACGTTTCGTCTTTCGTCCAAAAGACTTTCTCAGTCTGAGATGCTGTATTCAGCTCAGTCTTATAAATAGCACCCTTTTCACCCTT
>JBBPBX010066152.1:0-19748 GCA_038048925.1 Garcialebias charrua | reverse complement strand
AGCGTTTAGGCATCGTGCAGCGCTCAAACAGTCCGTGGGCCTCCCCCCTCCACATGGTGCCCAAGGCAGATGGCAAATGGCGTCCATGTGGGGATTTCCGCCGCCTTAATAACATCACAGAGAACGATCGTTATCCCATCCCCCACATCCAGGATTTTTCAGTGCACCTGGCTGGGACCTCCATTTTTTCTAAAGTAGATTTAGTACGGGGGTACCACCAGGTTCCTGTGCATGTGGAGGATGTCCCTAAGACCGCTGTTATCACGCCTTTCGGCCTGTTTGAGTTTTTGCGCATGCCTTTTGGTCTTAAAGGTGCAGCACAAACATTTCAGCGGTTGATGGATTCAGTCCTAAGGGGTCTGTCCTTCGTATTTGTGTACCTGGATGACGTCCTGGTGGCTAGCAGCTCGGCTGAGCAGCAC
The DNA here is from genome assembly GCA_038048925.1 of Garcialebias charrua. NCBI lineage: Eukaryota > Metazoa > Chordata > Actinopteri > Cyprinodontiformes > Rivulidae > Garcialebias > Garcialebias charrua. Next base: position 19,326 of record JBBPBX010066152.1, on the reverse strand, counting down.
ATGTCCCACCTCCGTGAGGTTTTTCAGCGCCTGGCAGCACATGGCCTGATTGTAAATACAGCACCAATGCCTACAATGGATCGGATCCATTGTTAGGATGATGGTCCTCCATCATGTGAGCAGCTGGTTTTGGCAGTCATCAGCAAACTGGTTGATCCACTTTGAGATGGTGCTAAGACTGAGCTGAATACCAGACTTAGCTTTTTTAGAGCTTTCTACCTGGATTATTGAGCATGCATCAGGGTAAAATTAAACGTTTTAAAATCAATTTTGGAGCATTTAGAATTGATTCTGAATCGCCAGGACTAAGAATCTAGATACTTTAAAAAAAATCGATTTTTTTTTTCTTCCTGCATCCCTATTGACATAACAGTTTGAATTATGTAGGGGGTGCACTGAAGTCAAAATTTACACAACAATAATAATAATAATCATCATCATTTTATTTAAAAGCGCCTTTCATGACACCCAAGGACACTTAACAAACCAACACAGTGAATACAGAGCAAACATTATCAGCGACAAATTGAAATATAAAATACATAAAGGATATAAAATGGAAGATAAAAATACATTTAGTAAAGTTAATGATAAGCTAGTCTAAAGAGATGTGTTTTCAGGGCAGTCTTGAACAGAGAAAGGGAGGTGGTGTTTCGAAGGTCGGGCGGTAGAGCGTTCCAGAGGTGAGGGGCAGAGCAGGTGAAGGCCCTGCTCCCCATGGTGGAGAGGCGGGCAGAGGGTACATGGAGTTGTAGTGAAGAGGAGGATCTGAGAGAGCGTGATGGGATGGAGATTTGTAGGAGGTCAGATAGATAAGGAGGGGCAAGGTTGTGGATAGATTTGAACGTGAGGAGTAGAATTTTGAAGATGATGCGTGATTTAACCGGGAGCCAGTGGAGCTGCTGCAGGACAGGAGTGATGTGGTTATAGTAGGAGGAGCCAGTGGAGCTGCTGCAGGACAGGAGTGATGTGATCATAGTAGGAGGTTTGAGTGATGACACGGGCAGCTGAGTTCTGGACCATCTGTAACTTGTGGAGAGATTTGTTGGGGAGGCCGCAGAGAAGGGAGTTGCAGTAGTCAATACGGGAAGTCACATTCATTCAACCTTTATTTAGTCAGGTAAATCTTTTGAACCTCATGGGCTCATTTACGAAAGCGACCTGCTAAAACTAAAGAACAATGAACAGCAATGGTAGAATTTCCTTAAACAATAAACAAACAATAGAAAACAAAAGAGAGAGAATATATATATATATATATATACATATATATACACATATATATATACATATACAGGTAGTCCCCGATTTACGAGCGCTCTGATCTGCGAGGTTCCAGACTTACGAGCTGCGAATTTTTGGAAAAAACGAAAAAAATACTGAGTTTTCATGTGTTTTTTCACCACAGTTAGTTAGTTAAGCATATGGACACACGTTTCCGATCATTTTTATGCACTCATAAGCAGTTTTTGGATGAAAATAGAGTGTTTGTAGTCGCGCTAGCGAAAACCGTTCCAATTTACGAGCGAAATTCCGGATTTACGAGAGAAATGGCGGCCGTTCCAAATTACGAGATTTCCGGTTTACGAGCGCCTCGTTGTAACGGATCTCGCTCGTAAATCGGGGACTACCTGTATATATATATATATATATATATATATATATATATATATATATATATATATATATATATATTCCTCCTAACAAAGTATCAAAAAACTAGCAAAACATTATAAGGTATATGTATAAAATCAAAGACAGGAACAAATCTGCATTGGTTTTTGCCAGGATTCCAACAGATTCTGAAAACCATTTAGAGAAGTCAAGGTCGAGAGCTTCAGATCTTTTTGTAAGATATTCCATGAAGCAGGAGCGGAGTAGGAGAAGGCCCTTTTTCCAAGTTCAGTCCTCACTGACGGAACACTGCAGGTAATCATGTCCTGAGAGCGCACGCTGTAGCTGCACTCACGCAAAGACATGTAGGAGGAGATGTATGAGGGCAGCAGACCAAGAAGTGATTTAAAGATGAAAATGTACCAGTGGAAGAGTCTGCGTGAGGTTAATGATGTCCAGTTAACCAGTGAATACAGGGTGCAGTGGTGGGTACGATAATCACAACCAGTTATGAATCTTAGTGCACCATGATAGACAACATCCAACATCCGCAGGGTGCTTGTAGGAGCATTCATGTAGAGAATGTCACCGTAATCAATGGAGGGAAGGAAAGTCACAGATACAAGGCGTTTCCTAACATTCAGTGTTAGACATGATCTGTTTCTGAAAAAGAAACCCAGTTTAACTTTCAGTTTCTTCACTAGGTTTTCCACGTGGAGTTTAAAAGAGAGATGTGAATCGATCAGGATACCCAGATATTTATAGGAATCAACAAACTCAATAGGTACACCATTTGAAGATAAAATCAGAGGAGGATCTGCTGGAACCGCCTTCCTATTTGAAAAAAACATCCCTTTTGTTTTATCAGCATTTAGGACAAGTTTGAGACGGAACAAATCTGACTGGATGATGTCAAAAGCGGATTGCAGTAACTGGAAAGCCTTAGCTACTGTTTTAGCTCGGCAATAAACAACTGTATCATCAGCATAGAAATGTAAGGATGCATCAGGGATGCAGTGACCTACATTAGCTATGTAGATTGTAAAGAGAGTTGGTCCTAAAACTGAGCCTTGTGGTACACCATTTTTAACTGTTAAATAGCTGGAAGAAGCACCGTTATGTTGAACACATTGCCTCCGATTGGAAAGATAGTTAGAAAACCAACCGATGGTGTGATCAGAGAAACCGATTTCTGAGAGCTTATGACACAGGATGTTATGATCCACAGTGTCAAAAGCTTTAGACAGGTCTAAGAAAAGTGCAGCACAATAGTCCTTAGCATCCAATGCTTCAACAACATCATTCAGAACCTTCAGAGAAGCAGTTGTTGTGCTGTGTTTTTTCCTGAAACCAGATTGATGGAGAGGTAAGATGTTAAATGAGTCCAGATAGTTTTTGATCTGAGAGTTTATCAGTTTTTCTAGAACCTTGGCTAAGATGCAGAGTTTAGAGATCGGTCGATAATTGTTCAGTGAGGTGGGGTCACCTCCCTTCAGCAAAGGAAGAACAAATGCTGTTTTCCAAGCATCCGGAATGGTGTTTTGGCTTATGGACAGATTAAAGATGTGGGTCACAGGGACTGTGATGATATGAGCAGCCAGCCTTAAGAAATAAGGTGGAAGTTCATCTGGACCTGCAGATTTTTTAGGATCAAGATCATTTAACAGTTTATTTACCTCACTGACTGAGAACGGAGAAAAAGAGAAGGTGTGATTAACAGATGGTTGACTTGTAGGAGGGATTTGATTTGTAGAAGTTTGATTATTAGATAAAGTGGCTGATTTTCCGTTTGTAACTGTGTCAAATAATGAACTAGAAGCAACAAAATGTTTATTGAAACAGTTCAGGATCTCGTGCTTATTTGACACAGGAACAGAGTCAACAAGAAATTGTGATGGGAGGTCAGATGATGATTGGGGGGTGCCTGAGAGAGATTTGATGGTTTTCCAGAATTTTTTAGGATCGTTTAGATTTTTGGAGGTCTGAGATAAGAAGTAGTTACGTTTTGCGGCTTTGATGGCAGTTGTACATTTATTCCTTAGCTGCCAAAAATTCAACCAATCAGTGTCTGAGTGTGATTTTCTCGCTGCGGCCCAAAGATGACTGTGCACCAGGATGGCTGTGGAGCGGGGCGTGAGAGAAGGACGGAGACGGTTAATATTACGGAGGTGGAAATAGGCAGACCGAGTAATATTGTTGATGTGTGAAGTGAAGGAAAGAGTGGTGTCGAGGATGACACCGAGGCTCTTGACCTGAGGGGAGGGGGATAGCAGAGAGTTGTTAAGGGGGACGAGAAGATGTTCTGATTTTGAAATAGAGTTTTTGGTACCGACGAGAATGACTTCTGTTTTGTTGCTGTTTAGTTGAAGGAAATTATGTTTATGTTTATTAAATTTGTTCATTTTTTTACAAAAGAAACAATACAAGACAATCTCATAATGATAGTGTACAAAATGTAAAAAAATGAAAGGTAGCAGAAAGAAGAATAAATCTTATTATATCTGCCCCTTATCTCCAACAATCAGATTAAACAACAGTAGTCAAACCATGTAAACAATAATAATCTTCAACCAACTTTTTCCAACAATCAGGTTAAACAATAATATTCTTCAACCAACAGTACAAAATGACTAACTCTTTCTAATTTTCTAACTAATACAATACACATTACGTTATTTCACATATATTTTTTTAACACATTTGTTTTGATCATTTTTTTAAATGTAAACATTGACTTGGCATTTTTAACTACATTCTCCAAGCCATTCCATAATCTAATTCCCTGGATTGAGGTAGAACGTCCCTTCAAACTGGTTCTGAATTGTGGTTTTACAAACAACTCTGTTCCCTTAAGATTATAACAACTTTGTCTTTTAACAAAGTGCATTTGGATATTTAAAGGTAATGCATTATTTTGAGCTCTATACATAACTGATAAAATATTATAGTCTACCAAATCATGGAACTTCAATAATTTTAGTTGATAAAATAATGTACTTGATGGATGACGGTAATGCTTTCTAGTGATAATTCTTACAGCTCTTTTCTGTAATACAAAAATAGGCTTTGTGATTGTTTTACACGCTTTCCCCCAAACATCAATACAATAGATTAAGTGTGGAACAATGATTGTGTTATACAACAAATACAGAGCTTTATCATTCAATAGGTCTCTGACTTTGTACAGTACTGCTATCGATCTAGCTATTTTTATTCTTACAGAATTTATGTGTTGTTTCCATGTCAGTTTGTCATCAATGATAACACCCAAAAACTTCACCTCATTCACTCTACAAATCTCAACATCCTCAATTTTGAGTGGAACATCAACAGTTTTCTTTTTATTACCGAATATCATGTAATTAGTTTTCTCTAGATTTAATGATAATTTATTTATTTTAAACCAAGTTTGTATCTTGACAAATTCTGTCTTTATCAATTCTAACATTTGTTCTATATCACATATGTCAAAGTGGCGGCCCGCGGGCCAGATCCGGCCCATGAAGCAATTATTTATGGCCCTTTGGATGATATTTAATAACTATTAGATCTGGCCCGCAAGCCACAGCCGCCCGCTGGTGTTTTGTACACGGCACGGAGTCGATCAAACTATGGAATGGATTTTCGGAACGGAGTCGTGTCTCATGAACCCAGAGTAATGAGATCCGCCTCAAATTCAGGAAATCCATTCCATAGTTTGCAGCCAGCAGCTCCAACGTGCAGACTCGGTGAGTAACATTTTAGCTAACAGTTAGCCAACTGTTCATCGTAACATGTCCGCTGTGTGGATGTATTTTACACTAAATACCATAAGACAGCAACGTGCAATGTCTGCAGAGCCATAGCGCCACTTTAAACCGCGCTGAAGTTAGTTCAGCGAGATGACACTCTCGCTGAAACAGCAGCAGGACCCAGCCGCGCGTCCCGGTCTCGGATCATTCAGCCTGTCCCTCATTCGAGCTCCATGTCTTCAGCGGTGTTTTTTTTCTTGTTCAACCGCGTCTACACCGACCTGATAATCTCGTAGGAGCGACAATACTCCCAGACTGAACAATAAAAACACACAGCTGAAGCAGAGAAGTTGCTGAACTTCATCATAATTAATGACCAACAGCTATCAGCTGTAGAAAATGAAGGATTTCACAGCTTCATACTTGCAGCCAACAGTAAACAATCATAAAAAAGTACAGTATATTAATAAAAAGTCACAAGACAGCTGTATGCCTAATCATTCAACCTTTATTTAGGCAGGTAGCTCGTGCAGTCACTTCAGCTTGCACAAGTGGCTTCATTATTCATCAGCAGTCAGAGCAGAGATCAACTTTCAGCTACATTTGCACCCCTCCTCAAAAATGGCTAAACGTAAGGTGGACACAGAGAACAGGGGTTTCAAGCCAGGTGGGAGGCAGACTACATGTTCATGGAGGTAATCAATCCTGAGGACTTCCTCAGCTCAGAGCCTAACCCCAAACATTGATGAACTTGTACAAAAGATGAGGCACCTCCAAGTATCAGCCTCAGATAAGTGAGCATCACAGAGCAGTAACACATTTTCAGTTTTTAATTCAGTTAAATTTTTACATTTGTTTCTACAAGACATGATTTTTCTTTGAAGGAAGTATTGTTTTGGCTGTGTGCCATAGATTTATGTATTTTATTTTATTTATTTATATTTACTTTTCAGTTGAATGGACTCGGGACAGAGCCATGAGAAAGAATACAACTGATTTGATTTATTTTCTTATTTTCCTATTTGAAAGTGGTGATCAGAAGGATCATAGAGCTGCACAATAATGCATTTTCAGTTTATAATGCATGCACTTTTATTTATGCATTTATCTTGATATTAAGAAACATATATATATATATATATATATATATATATATATATATTTTTTTTTTAAGCAATTTAATTTTTTGCTGTTTGCCTGTTAAAAAATGTTTTCACTTGAAATTACTGACAGATCCATAAGAAAATATTGTTTTATTAATTTAATCCTTAAATAATAGACAGCCTGTTAGGTCTTGGTTCAATAGGCTATGTGAAATCATTTCAATATGAACATTGAACCAGTCCGGCCCTTGGCTTGTAGCAAAAAATTTTTTTTGGCCCTTGGTGTATTTGACTCTGACACCCCTGTTCTATATCTTCACCTGAACAGAAAAAAGTGGTATCATCAGCGAAAAGTACACATTTAAGGAGTCCTGACACATTTACCAAGTCATTCACATATAAAATAAAAAGCTTTGGTCCAAGTACAGAGCCTTGGGGAACTCCACATGTGATATTACAGAGGTCAGATCTTACATCATTTATTTGTACAAATTGTTTCCTATTTTTTAAGTAGCTAGATACCCACTGTAATGCTTTTTTGTTAGAAAACCAGTGATTAAGCTCAATGAGACAGTTGGTGAGGATGGAGGGCGGGTGGGTGGAGTTAGGTTTTGATGACAGGTAGAGCTGCGTGTCATCAGCATAACAGTGGAAATGGATGCCATGTTTGCGGAAGATGTGGCCTAGAGGAAGGAGGTAAATGATGAAGAGGAGGGGTCCGAGGACAGAGCCTTGGGGGACACCCGTGGAGACAGGGGAAGACTGGGAACGGAAGGATTTAAGCTGAATGAATTGAGTGCGGTCAGAGAGATAGGAGGTGAACCAGTCTAACGGGGTACCTGAGATGCCGATGGAGGTTAGTCTGTTGAGGAGGATAGAATGACAGATGGTGTCGAAGGCAGAACTTAGATCAAGAAGAATGAGGATGGACAGAAGACCAGAGTCAGCAGCAAGAAGGAGGTCGTTAGTAATTTTTACTAGGGCTGTTTCGGTGCTATGGTGGGGGCGAAATCCAGATTGAAACTCTTCATAAATGTTGTTGTTGGACAGGTGAGAGTGAAGTTGACTAGCAACAGTTTTTTCAAGGATCTTGGAGATGAAGGGCAGATTGGAGATCGGACGAAGATTACTGAAGTTGGTGAAGTCAAGACCTGGTTTCTTGATGATGGGGGTGATGGCAGCAGATTTGAAGGCTGTGGGAACAATGCCAGAGGTCAGGGAGGAGTGGATGATATTAGTGATGATAGGGAGCAGAGACGGGAGACAGGATTTAACAAGAACTGTGGGAAATGGGTCAAGTTGACAGGATGAGGACTTGGACTTGCTGATAATGTCAGCAATGTCATCAGCAGAGGGGAGGGAGAAGACAGAGAAAGGGAGGGAGGGAGGGGGGAGTTCAACAAGGATGCTGGGGGCAGTATTTGGTCCAAGGTGTTTATGAATTGAAATAATCTTTTCATTGAAATATGACATAATGGAGTTGCAAAATTCTGTGGAAACCATGTGAGAGGGCAGGGAGTTAGGAGATGAGACAGAACGGTGAAGGAGAGAGAACAATGGCCCTCATGCACGAACCGTTCGTACGCACAGATTTGTTCTTAAACTGTGCGTACGAGTGATTTAGGATCATTTGTGGCATTCAACAATGTTTTCGTATCCTAGGATTTTTCTCAGATACGAACAAAATTTACGAGTGGTCCGGACCTGTCGTATATTTTACGAGCAGTCGGTCCGCTGTTATCCAGATGGATTTCCTTCACTAATAACTTCATATTTCGTTATTTAGAAAATATTTTGGGTTTAAAAAAATCACGCACCATAATTATTCTTGACAATAGGTTATTCTGTTTGAATTAGAATTATAATTTTAAGTTTAATTTGTCTGGTGTGTCGCGCAGGCCGTGCGCTCCCCTTGGTCATCAAAGCCGCTCCTCATATTAACACCCAGGTACATAAAATCCCCATACACCGCCGCAGAACAAGTACGAATTATACTGATCTTGTGCCAAACACCATCGGAGCAATTGATTATTATATCTGATTCGAAATATAACCTGCAGAATGTAGTTGCGCCCTGACCAGGAGGTGCGCACCGACCAGGAGGTGCGCCCTGACCAGGAGGTGCGCACTGACCAGGAGGTGCGCCCTGACCAGGAGGTGCGCACTGACCAGGAGGTGCGCCCTGACCAGGAGGTGCGCACTGACCAGGAGGTGCGCGCATCATTTGTGCTGCAAAACATGTTGGCACGCATCTTGCAGCGTGGCATTTATTGTCCACCATCTCCTGACCACCTCCTGTCCGTGCTGCGGCGAGACGTTTGTTTGAAGCCATTTTCAGATCAAACCATTTATTCTTGATTTCTGATACTGTACGACCCACGGGAGACAAAACATATGCACTACAATATTAATATGATGTTAACTGTAGTTTCGAGACATTTTAAAATGCTTCTGTTCAAAAACACATCCGACACTTGCGGGGGGGTGGGGGGTAGCGGTGCGCCACAGCTCTTCTGAATAAGTGAAACTATAATGTAACACAGTACACTAAAATTAAAGATATTTGACCATCCGACACTTGCGGGGGGTGGGGGGTAGCCACAGCGCCACTGAGAGCAGATCTCCGAACGCGTGAAGTTCCTCCTTTTACTTCTTGAGTTTGAATGAATGGACACTTCCTGCTGTCAGAAGGCAGGAAACGTGGCCTTATATGGTGTTTTGAGGGGTGGGAATTATGTAAATGACCTTCCAGCGAGCACGCGCAAGTGAGTAGAACAGGTGGGATCCATCAACTTTAAGCAGCCCGTTTACACGCTTTTCCTGAGGATAGAAGAGTTTGTTGGATCTGACGTGGCATGTTCGTATGAACGCTTCGTACGAACAAAAGTAGGAGAAATTTAGGATAAAAATACGAACATTTTCATGCATGAGGGCCAATGTTTTTGAATTACCAACATTAGAACTGATGATGTCAGAGAAGTAGCTGGATTTGGCTTGAGAAATACTGTTCTTGTAGTGGACGAGGTGGTTTGCATAATATCAACATAATAACAATATCAATGAGTTTTAAACTGCTCCCTGATGACACATACCGTAATCTCCGACGTATAAGTCGCACCTTTTTGCCTACATTTATAAGCCCTGCGACTTATAGGCCGGTGCGACTTATACGTCGATTTTTCCAATATTTTGGTCATAATTTGACTTTGGTCAAAAACTCCAAAAATGGTGCAGTACCAGTTTCGGCCGCTATCGGCGCTAAGAAACCCTTTACAGTACCTTTTCATTCAATCATTCAACCTTTATTTATACAGGCTAGCCTCGTTGAGTCACGGGGACTCATTTACAAGAGGGACCTGTCTCACTCACACCAAACAACCATCCACTCTCACACTCACACCTAGGGTCAATTTAGAGTCACCAATCAGCCTAACAAGCATGTTTTTTGGTCTGTGGGAGGAAACCGGAGTACCCGGAGGAAACCCACGCATGCACGGGGAGAACATGCAAACTCCACCCAGAAAGGCCCCGGACCGGGATTTGAACCGGCAACCTTCTCGCTGAGAGGCAGCAGCTCTACCAGTTGTGCCACCGTGCTGCCCAACTACACTGTTGACATCTGCCTGGTCCAAAAATGGTGCAGTGACACAGAAGATGAAGACTTCAATGGTTTTGAATAAATAAATAAAAACCATAAAATAAATACAGTATCTGTTTCTGTCATCATTTTAAACTGAGACACGTTTTTTACTGTAATGTCAGCTAATAAAAATATATTTTTATGTGTTTATCTTTAAAGATAAATGATGAAAGACACAAAATATACAAAAATTATGTTCATTTATTAATGAAAAGTTCAACTAAGACACATCAAACAAAATACTGTAGTTTTTATGTGATAATCTTGTCAAAAGTCCTTCCAAACAATTTGGCAGCCAGTCCAAAATAATGTTCATTTATTAATGAAAAGTTCAACTAAGACACATCAAACAAAATACTGTAGTTTTTATGTGATAATCTTGTCAAAAGTCCTTCCAAACAATTTGGCAGCCAGTCCATTTTGGGCAAAACACCAGTTCACGTGAGGTGCGACCTATAGGCCGGTGCGACTTATACGTTGATTTTTCCATTTAATTGGGCATAATTAGGTTGGTGCGACTTATACTCCGGTGCGACTTATACGCCGACGAATACGGTAATAAATCTGGTATACATTGGATGATATGTCACTGAGATCTAACAGTTTGAATAATAATGTAGGGGGCGTTGTGGAGTCATCGGTTAAACCACAATATGTGTAGAAGTGCTCACTGATGAAGCAAAATAAATCTTGTGCAGATTGGATGATGTATCACTGAGATATAACTATAGAAATAATGTAGGAGGCGCACTGGAGTCAAATGTTAAACAACCACATCAATGTGTTTAGAAGTGCCCACAGACCAATGTTCCCTCTAAGCTGTGCACGTGCGCAAATGCGCACTGCCCGCACATTCTCAGCGCACACTAAAATCTTTGCGCACATCCAAATTAAACTGAATTTTGTCAGTATGTCCTATACGCCATGAACGCATCACACAAGTGCGGGATCTGAATGGTTCTGGTCAGCCCGCAGGTCCGCCTCAACTTAAAATGATTGATGGATAGCGATTACATCCAATCACATTGAAGCTCACGTTGTTTTGACCAATCACTAACAGGAAGGCGGGTCTTAGAACAGCAAGCATGTGTATGCAGCTTCACAGTCAAATCATGCAAAAGACGGAGTTTCACACCGGGACAGGTACGTGGGTCAATTAGTGTTAAAACTACAGATTTTAAATCTCGTTGTTAGGTCAAGTAAAATCAGAGGTATGATAAATAATCTGCACCATGTCTTTTATCTGAATTAAGTCAAATATCTAGCGCGTTACAGCGGGAAGCTACAGCTCCCACACACACACACACTTGCACACACACAAACACCGCTGAACACATAAACAATGTCCCCCCTTCCTTTCTGAAGGAGGCTCCAAGTTATTTCTGCAGGAAAAATAAGAAAAAGACGCAGAAGTTGAACGGAAGTCATCAGGAAGACCTCCTCCTCTGCAGACCGAGGCCAGGTCAAAAAACTTCCGGTTCCGGCGAACTAACGAGCGGCAGCACCTCTGGTCTCTCTGAGTATTTTTATCATCTAACTGACCCGTTTTTCGAATTGGACCAAAGCTGGTCCATCTTCCATCTGAATTCGGTGTTCAGTAACTCAGAGAGCCGGACGGGACCGTTCAAAAAAATTCTGTCGGACCAGGTTCGGACGTTTTCACCTCACCGGTCATTCTGAGCTACCTTGCCCGGCCAGGTGAGCCCCAAAGCCGGAGAGCCGCCCACGAAGACCCGGTGTTTCTTCTGCCACTCTCACTGGCCCGTTTGAACGTCCCACCTGCACCTGGACCTGCGGTTCTCCTGTGGTTTCTCCTGGTTTCAACAAGATTGCAGGGAAGTTTTTCAGACTATCATGCTGATTTTTTCTGCTGTCCTTTGTTGACCTCGTGGCGTGGGGGGAAGATAACGTACCTGGTTCGTGAGCATCGGGGGAGGTGTTTCTGACTGGACCAGAACCGAATCGAACTGGCTGTGGGGACACCGTCTTTAATCCAGCTGGATCAGACCAGTGACGCGCAGTGCTCAGCTGGAGGGACGCGCGGCTGCTTTTGAAGTGCAGCTGATCTGATTGGAGCAGCAACTGAACGGAATCTCAGCCTTGTTGTTTCAAACGGGGTTGGCCTCAAGTGGTGCGGAGCACAGAATCACCGAGCAGCAGCTGTGACGTCACCGAGCGCAGGAGCACAGAACAGCAGCTGGATCAGATCAGAGGGACACGCGGCTGCTTTGAAGTGCAGCTGATCTGATTGCTCCCTGCTGACCTGAAACAGGCTGGGATCATGTCTTCAATTTCAAGTCTTCCTGGCAGCGCAATCTATTTGTTGCAAATTATCTGTTTCTACCTGTTGATTCTGGGTCCAGCGGACCATGGCCGCTTCAATTCATCTTCACAGGGGGGCTGGTGCCCTCCTCAGCCCAATACAAGCCACAGTTGGTCCTCCACAACGGATTTGTTTGCCCATTTAATTTGTGATGCCTCATGCTCTGAAACTTTTCTGCATCATTCATATTACTGTCCTTATTTTCAGTTCTCAGACTACCTGGAATCACTGAATCTTATCAACACATCTGGATCTGCCCATCACAGCGACTTTCATTGTTTTTGGGCTCTGAATGATCGTGTCTTCATTAATGTTTCACATGGTTCAATTATGGGGGCAAAATGTCACACTGTTAACTCCTGTAATTACACATCACTGACAAAGAAGTCAAGTAAATGTCTGATATTAATGTTGTTATTGATCTCAGGGATTCAGCCAAACCCAGGGCCAATCACTAACTACTGTACACCTAATGAGTTTAAAAATATTTCAGGTCTCCGTTTTCTGCATGTAAACGCTCGTAGCCTTCTAAAAAAACTTGATGAATTGAAAATCCTAATCACTTCTTCTGGGGCAGATGTGATCGTTATCTCTGAAACTTGGCTCAAAAAATCTGTTTTGAAAAATGACCTGGCAATCAATGAATTTAAGATCTATCGTTGTGATCGTAATACAAGGGGAGGTGGAGTCGCTATTTACATCAGAGATTCTTTGGCTGCCAGGATTGCATCTAAAAAAACAATCGCAAACCAGTTTGAGGCTTTAGCTGTGAACATCACTTTGAAAGGAGGTCAGCCCTTAACTGTTGTTGGTTGTTATCGTCCCCCCTCCGCAACACCTGAAGCTCTGTCCTCCCTGACTGAATTCATAGGAAATTTAAAACACAATGAGATTGTTATGGCTGGAGATTTCAACATTGATTGGAATGAGTCGACCCCCCTCTGTGATAAATTCAAGGAATGTTGCCTATCTCTCAATCTAACACAACTTATCGATTCTCCCACCAGACCAAACATAAAATGTCCTGAAAAATCTTCTACCTTAGATCTGTTTTTCACAAATGCTCCTCACAAATTTCCTGGTATAGGTGTATTTGCTAACGTTTTGAGTGATCATTCCGTAATAGCAGCTCTTAGATCTACTAAACTTCCACCTGCTAAGCCCAGAATAATTCAAAAAAGGGATTTGAAACGTTTCTGTGAACAGTCATTCCTTTGGGATCTATCCCACTTTGATTGGCAACATATCCTACAAATCAATGACGTGAACACCGCTTGGAACTATTTTCATAATAGTTTCATTCTCTTTGTAAACAAACACGCACCTTTCCGGCAGTTCAGGATAAAGGGCCGTGACAGCCCCTGGTTTACTCCTGAACTAGCTGATCTCCTACACTGGAGAGATCATCTTTGGGCCGCAGCAAGAAAATCACACTCAGACACTGATTGGTTGAAATTTCGGCAGCTAAGGAATAAATGCACAACTGCCATCAAAGCCGCAAAACGTAACTACTTCTTATCTCAGACCTCCAAAAATCTAAATGATCCAAAAAAATTCTGGAAAACCATTAAATCTCTCTCAGGCACCCCCCAATCATCTGACCTCCCATCACAATTTCTTGTTGACTCTGTTCCTGTGTCAAATAAGCACGAGATCCTGAACTGTTTCAATAAACATTTTGTTGCTTCTAGTTCATTATTTGACACAGTTACAAACGGAAAATCAGCCACTTTATAATAATCAAACTTCTACAAATCAAATCCCTCCTACAAGTCAACCATCTGTTAATCACACCTTTGTAGCGTGTGAAGAAGGAGAAACAAACTGATCTGCAAGCAGTTGCCTTTAATCCTTCGAGCATCAAAACCAGTTACAGAATGAATGAATGAACACACGAACACTTCTTCTTCATCACCTGGTAAAACCTGGGGAGCACCTCGCTGGCTCCTCCTACTGGGTGAGAGAGAGATGAGGCCACATATGCCTCCCAACACACCACAATGCGTGTCTACTCCAATGATGACAGCACAAAATAAATAAATAAATAATACACAGACTGGAAAAAATCACATCAACCTGACTGGAACGTGCACGTTTGTGCTCATTATGCATGCATGAAGCAGAAACAATTTGCATGGCAGCACTGGACCTGCAGGCTTGAAGAAAAATAAACCATACAACTCACCGTGGCTGTAATTGTTGGCAGTCCCATGTAAACAGCTGCCATAAGGAAAACTCATCATTCTAATGTACGACAGGACAGCGTGGAAAGGTGCGCTGAGTGCTACCTCCAAAATCAATAACTAGCGTGCCTTTCATTACATAAGTGAGATTTGTATTCATCTCAGACATATATATTTATCCCACTTATACTCTTGGTCCAAGAGTAAATTCATTTAGTAATGATTACCTGACTCAGGTAAAACCAATTTTCATCCACTTGTTACCCAGAGTTAGTGACAAGGGCACCGGCAGGGTCACTTTTCAGCAGTTTTTTGTCTGCATTAGCACCATCAGCACTTGACGTTATGGACTGGTTTTCTGCAAGGGATACGTATTTTCTGTAAAACCATCATAGTAGAGTTGCAACAACACAAATGCAAGGAGTATATCTTGGCTTTTGCACTGTTGCTTACTTTAAAGCTGTCAGAGAGGCTGTGTGGGTGTTCAGCAGCCTCTTTTCCCCAGGAGAACTGCATTCATACAAAAACACTTAAACCCCCATAGACGCTGAAGGGGTTGCGATGTACATCTGACACGTTTCATTGTGAAACTTAGATGATGATAGTTTATTATTTTCTTCTTAAAGAGAAACTAGTGCTTCAATTAAAAATAAAACTTAATTGAGAAGCCAAGAAAAGCTTCACTTATTTCTGTCAGTATGAAAAACATTAGCCACAAGGTGGATGCCAGCACAATATGTTGCTTTAAAGTTTCCTTGCTTCCCAAAGGATCCCTGACTTGAGCTCTTTTTGTGAGCTCAAGTCAGGGATGTACTGTATATATATATGTATATAATATATAGTATATATATAAATATTAATTTTACGTTTTGATTAGAAATTTATCGTATTATGCAACTTCCGGTTTCCGCTCGCCACTTCCGGTCGCCATTTTACAACTGTACTGCAGTCAATGGAGCTCCAGAGTCTACTGTCAGCTGGCTCCGTGTGCCCGATCAGGGTTGCCTCATACGGATAAATTAGCTGGAAACACTCGGTCAACTCTGTGGACGTCTCAGGTCCGGAGGAGCAGCCGCGGATCGCCCCGCGATCGGCGGCCACAACGCCGCCCGACATGCTAACGACAGCAGCTAACAAAGCAGCTAACACAGGCGAAGACACCGAGCCGACATGCCGCGGAGGATCCATCTGCGGCCGGGAGCTCGCCGCAAATGTCCGCCTGGCAGTCGGGGCCACCGGCTCAAAGTAAGACATTATATTTTTTATTTATTGTGCAGTTCTGTGCGTGTTTATGGCCTTAGTATGTCTGCTTGTTCAGTCTCATGCCATTAAATATGTGTGCGGCGCTCCGTTAGCGGTATAACCGCGACCTATGTCAGAAACGCGGACCTACGACAGGCATGTGTTTTTGGTCCGCGAGGTACGACAAAATCGACCTAAGTCACACACGTAGGTCCCTATCCCTGACGTAACTCGAGGGGTTGCTATATATATATATATATATATTTTGTTTGTTTGTTTGTTTATTGTTTGCACAAAAAGAAACAACACACGTAAAAGAAAAGTTTTTAAAAAATGTGCAGGAGAGGTCATAAAAACCCTAATTGGGCTTACAAGCGCACCCCCCCCTTCTAAAAAAATAAAGAAAAAAAATCATAAGAGCTTTATACATAAACTTACATCTTACTTTAAACACACACAGTTACATACTAAAGCAAAAAATAATAATTGAAATTAAATACATTTAAATTGTCAAAAAATATTAAAATTATAAATAAAATGTAAAAAAAAAAACTAATGTGTTAGAAAATCTATAAAGTTTTTTTTAACTTTCTTTTGAATACAGATAATGTTGTACATGATTCACTTAATTGTTTCAAACTGTTCCACAGCACAACACCCTGATACATGAATGAAAATTTAGCAACAGTGGTTCTACAGAAGGGTTTATGTAAATCACACTTCCTTCTTGTAGAGTATGAATGATAATAAGAATTGAGCTCAAATAAATTATGAAAATATTTAGGTAAAGAAAGTGGAATACATATAACTTTATACATTAGGATTCCTGTTTGATACTTATTCACATCATAGATTGTAAGAATTTCTAATTTTTTAAAGAGAGGTGTGGATGGAGCTAAATATGGCGAGTTAGTGACAATTCTTACAAAAGACTTTTGAAGTTTATGGATTGACTGCAAGTAAGAAGGATAGGTACTAGCCCAAATTAAATTACAGTAAGAAATATGGGGATAAATTAAACTATTGTACAAAGTCAATATAGTACTTGTTTTTAAATATGGTTTAACCTTTTTTATAATACCTAAAGATTTAGAAATCTTCTTATACACTGATTCACAATGATTCTTAAAACAAAGTTTCTCATCAAGATAGACACCTAAAAACTTTGTTGATGAAACATTAGAAAGTAAATGTTTATTAATATAAATTTTAGTTTTTTCTGGATTGTAATTTTTATTCTTATTCTTAAATAAGATGAAATTAGATTTTTTAACATTAAGTGATAGTCTATTTAACTGAAACCACTGAGCAAATTGACTGAGCCCATAATTTGCCTTATCAATAAGTGAGTCAAAGTTACCATCAGCAACAAAAAGATTGGTATCATCAGCAAATAAGATAGGTGTCAAAACACTAGATGCTTTTGGTAGATCATTAATGTATATGAGAAATAATAATGGACCCAAAATGGATCCTTGTGGAACTCCACATTTTAGGACATCTCGCTTTGACAATTTACCATTAAAAATTACAATTTGCTCTCTGTTGTGTAAATAATTTTCAACCCATTTCAGAACCTTATTTTTAAAACCATAACAAGACATTTTTGATAACAAGATTTCATAATCCACAGTGTCAAAAGCTTTTGATAAGTCCAAGAAAATTCCTAGAGCATATTCATTTTTCTCAAAAGCAGTTGAAATCTTTTCTCTAAGATGCAAGAGAGCCATATATGTAGAATGATTCCTTCTAAAGCCATACTGATGCTCATACAAAATATTGTTGGCATCAAGATGCCTCAAGATTCTAGAGTACACCAATCTCTCAAGTATCTTAGAAAAGCACGGGAGAACTGATATGGGGCGATAATTTGAAAATACAGATGGGTCATCAGCTTTAAACAGAGGGATGACCTTGGCAAGTTTTAGATCTTGTGGGATAATACCAGATTCAAGTGACAGGGAAAAAATAAATGTTAACGGAGCAACAATTATAGGTGCAACTTTTTTGATAACATAGGCTGTAATTTCATCATGGCCAGCAGAAGAGTTTTTAAGATTCTTAATGATGTCAAGTATTTCTAAAGGTTTTATTGGATCAAACGTATTTAAAGAGGGATAATTTTCATTTATGAAATCAGAAGGAGAACCAGAAACATTATCAATATTCTTTGCAAGGTGTGGTCCCACATTTATAAAATAATGACTAAATTTATTTGCAATTACTGTTGGATCTGTTATGATTGAAGTGCCATTCTGAAATGTAGCCTGGGATGGGGTAGAGGCATTTTTCTTATTGAGTAGTACTTTTAAAATATCCCATGTAGTTTTTGAATTATTTGATGATTGAGTAAATTGATCGCTATAGTAATTTCGTTTAGTATTTCTAATGAGGTGATTATAATTATTCCTATGATTTTTGTATGTAGCTAAATTTAGAGGACTTGGGTTTTGTAAATATCTTTTATATAACTTGTTTTTCTTTAATGCAGATTTCTTAAGTTCTGGAGTAAACCATGGTTTGTTAAATTTTACAGAACTTCCTTTACCTTTAGAAATCAGAGGAAAACATTTGTCAAAAACGTAACGAAATTTTGCATAAAAAACCTTATAGGCCACATTCACATCAGAAACTTCATATACTGTTTCCCAAGACATATTTGCAAGTATACTTGAGAAGTTGTTAACGTTACGTTCATTGAAATTTCTAAAATAAATTAATTTTGATTTATTTGTGGACTGATTGTTAATTACGGAAGAAAACTGAAAAACAGGAAGGTGGTCTGAAATATCAGTATAAAGAATACCAGATTTTATAACATCAGTCAATGCATTAGTAAAAATATTGTCTATCAATGTAGAGGACTGAGGAGTTATTCTAGTGGGCTTACAAATGAGGGGATAAAAATAATTTGAAGACAAAATATTTGTAAGGTCATCTATGTGATGTTTGTTTTCATTCAAGAGGTTGACATTGAAGTCACCTAATAAATAACAAAGTTTACCCTCTTTAGCAACAAGTTCTAAGATATCTGAAAGACATTCTTTGAAATTGTTTATGTCTATATTAGGAGGACGGTAGATACATCCTACAATCAATTTTCTTTTCATAGATTGAACCTCAATAAAAACACATTCTGTATTACAGCCATGAAACTTCTCTTCAAAATCAGATCGCTGTCTGAATTCAAGGTCCTTTTGAACATAAAGAGAGACTCCTCCTCCTCGACTTCCTCTACATCGGTGAACAGCTGTGTAACCATCAATATTAAACAGTGAATGGATTTCATCATTTAGCCAAGTTTCGGTCAATGCAATTATTGTGAACGTATGGTTCAGTGATGCAAGATAATGGTAAAAGTGATCATAGTTTTTTGAAAGACTTCTTATGTTAAGGTGGAGAGAAGAAAAGGTGTTGGACATTTTACAAGATGCAATGAAAGAGTTGAACTGATTTTCATTAAAATAATTACATGTAGAAGGATCGTAAA